>JAQGAE010005780.1:0-10862 GCA_034696685.1 Julus scandinavius
CCTATAAAGACATACTGGAATACTTTTTGTTATCGAGTGCCGAAGATCCGTTTGGTGACAAACCGTTTATTTTTCAGCATGATAATGCTCCTGCCCATAAATGCAAACTTGTACAACAGTCGTTGCAAGAAACTAATGTCAATTGCATTGATAGGCTCGCTAACAGCCCATATCTTAATCCAATTGAGAATCTTTGGTGTTTGTTATAGAAAAACATTGCAAAGTTTCGGCCACAATCAAAGGATGAGCTGAATGCAGCCATTCATAGTGGCTGGAATTCCATAACACCACACTAATGTAAACGCCTTGTATATCAAATGCCAAATTGCATTTCTGCTGTTAACAAAGCCAAAGGTGGCTCAACACAATTTTAGTCGCACTGGTCTAATACTTTTGTACTTTTGTCTTGCTTTGGTCTAAAGCCGGGTCTCCACCAAGGCGTACATGTACGTACATATATACACGTTTTTTAAAAACATATGCAAAAAAGTTTGCCCTCCATCCAGGTTTGTTTCAGCCGCCATTTTTTAAATATATGTAAATGTATTTTGCCATTTTGATAAATTGGCCAATTCATAATTTTATAAATCTTCTGTAATATTAAAACTGAACCAGCAAGGGATGTCCAATGTACGTCTTGGTGGAGACCCGGCTTAATGTTTTCTAATAGTGGTGTAATACTTTTGGCGAGGGGTTGTATGTAGACATGCAGAAAGTGCATTAATATAGCCATAACGATAAGCAGGTGAATGTGTATATATATATATATATATATATATATATATATACAAACGAGTCAAAAGAATAATAAAATAAATCATTTATTCCATAAAGGATTGTGTCCACGATGCCTCGTAAACTTATGCAATTCGATGTCCATTAATTAAACCTTAGCGATTTAAGAGATGGTCCGAAGCAAAAACAACAAGAAGTACAAAAAAAAAAAAAAAAAAAAAAAAAAACAGCTCTGCAACAGACTCGCGTTTTGTCCGCTAAATGAACTGCACTAACAACTGATAAGGCCTATTTAGAAAGCAGTTCTACAAGACTTTTAAAACGATTTCTGTGTTCGAGGTAATAACGGCCTTCATAAAAATGGCGTCAGCGAATCTAAAAAACCACTTTCAGTTGGGCGAATCTCGGTGCTAACGTCTCACTCATTTGCATTCATGAACACGTTAATTGATGAGGACACGAGGGAGACAAAAAATATTAAAACCTCCTCGAAAACAATGCCATTCATCTCATCGTAGTTTAAAAATTAATTGTACCAACTCGTATATATCAATTTTTTATTAAAACTTTGGTTTATCTGATGTCACGTTAATATTGTTTCGATATCCGACTTCCTATAGACAGGTCGTCAAAGTCGTTTAATAAAAATGTCGACTTTAAAAAGTTCCGCTTAGAAAATATAACTAACAGCTCGCATAAATGTGTTCATTAATTTTAACGACTCTAATTAACAGCTTGATTAATAAAGACATTCAATGCTCGAGTTGAACTTAATTAAGTTGAGAAGCATCATGCACGTATGCACATCACTCAACTTCAGCACGATTTAAATTATATATCCTATAGAGAAATGGGAAATATGTTTTATATATATAAAAAATAATAAATATATATTGCGAAATTTGTACGTTGCACTAAATGGGACTTCAATAAAATGTGAGAACGATTTTTAAATAATCATGCAGGCGTGTATAATATAGGTATAATAGTATGTATACCTATTTTCCAAAAATGATATTAAATTATATACGAGTCTTAATACATCACAAATCTCAAATATCATTAATATATATATAATATCGTAATCAAAGCTGATTTGTATTGATCTCCAAAATCCCATTTTATTAAAATTATTTTTTATCCCAAAAAACAATATTGTATAAAAAATCAGGGTGTCCAATTTGCTGGAAAAAATTGAAATATATTTCCAGAATTACAAGGCCCCATACATTTTCAAGGACCGCTCCCAAAACCAAAATTACTCCACTATTTTTCTCATACATTTTTCTGGATAAGTATTTTTTAACATGATTTTTTTGAATTCTATTAAAAATAGCCATCTTTGCCCAAAAATAATTTAATATAGTTCGTTCATATTCGGGTTAATTTTCTGGAAAAAAATTCAAGGATTTCAAGATTCAATCCTTACATTTTCAAGGACCCCTTCCACGACCAAAATTACTCCACTATTTTTGTTATATATTTTTCTGGATTCTATTAAAAATAGTCCTCATCTGTTTCCCATATTCCTCATATTCGGGGTGTTTTCAAGGATTTCAAGGTCCATCCCTTAAATTTTCAAGCAACCCTCCCCTAATACGAAATAGATATTTTTCCAAATAGTCTCATACATTTTTCTATACAGAGGTTTGATTTTTCAAGCACATTTCCCGACTTTCCTGGTTGTCTACTGTAAACCCTAATATTGCCACTATTTTTATAAACCTCATTATGTAATAACTGGAAATGAATCTCCTTTTTTAAAATTATACACTTCATGTGTTTCCCAACTCACTTTTGAAAATTGGACAATTTTGAATTTTATTGTCCCTTAATAGTGTTTTACGTTTTGAAATAAACTTGAATAAGTATGTATTGTTGAGTTGGTTAGCAAAACAAGGTGCTATAGTAAATATAATTTCCCACATTTTGTTGGTCAGTTGTCTCGCCAATGGCTCTTAAATGGCTGCAATTACGTCTTTTTTTCCCACATTGTTCTCATGCGTGTCGCCAAATTTCATCGCATTAAAAGTAAAAGAGAGAGCAGACAGTTTCTCGCATTTTCAAATAATACAATCCTATAAACGGTATCACCGCCAATTACGAAACCGACTAAATCACAAGGTAGGAGGTATATAATACCATTTCGTATAAATGTATACTCGTCCCATGCATGGCTTCATATTAAGGCAACGATATATATATATATAATGAAAGTCGTCGGGGAAACGGCATTGCACGAAAAACCATAAAGGAACGTGTAATTTACAACTGAAATATTAAAAAAAAAAATACACAGACGGAGAAACAGAAAAGACGTGTCTTTGCTATGTTATTTGTGTCAAACGAGTCGAAAATGGCTCCGCCAAGTCCGCACTTGGATTACGAATACCAAGAAATGGGCGTTTAAACTTAATCCATCGCCATCATATTATACAACTGTATATACAATAGTATAACGTGTTTTTGTATACAAGGGCAAAATTAACTATAAGTACGCCAGATGTCCATTAAAATTTATATTAAAAAAAAGTGACGAGTCCTAATTCTTATACTTTTATGAGAAACAGCGCGCTGCTACCAATTTCAAATTTCTCACGTGATGGTTAATTGGCACTATTAAGAGCAATTGTTGAGAGTGCTCTCGAGAGTATTTTTCTCGAGATGCTCGTCGTGTGTGCTCTCGATAGCGCGATCGGATGAAAACAACTCTCAATTGGACAATCACCTGAGAGTAGCCATTACAATGTCGGATTTAAAAGGGAAATTGGACCTTAATGTTCCCAAACAGTGCCGGACTAGGGTCCTGGCCAGGTTACAAAGGAGGCCCACCCATTAATTTTCAATCTATTATTAATTTTCTAAAAATCATTCCTTTCTTAAATATCGTCTAACGTTTAAGGGGTCCCATTTCACCGAGGGTCCATTTGTCAAAGGTGTAATTGCCAACGGCCAAGTTGACACTCTGGCCATACTGCATGGTTCTCGAAATATAGGGATGGACAGCTCTTTAATAAATTACTTTAATGTAATTTTCGTTAATAAAACCACATTATAAATCCTTGAAAAATTAGGAAAACAATTTTAGAAATATGTATCTCGAAAGAAAGTAGAACCTGGTTCGATTAAGGTTTCGTAGCCGTGGCCCAAAAACCCTGAGGTCACACACCTTGAAATTATGCATCTTGAAGAAAACTTAGAAATAATGAATAAAATCCACTTCGATTATAGGCAGTACTGATTATAGTTTGTAAATTTCATCATGTTAAAAATTTAACTAGTTATAGTTATTATAAATTAAACGCCCATCACTGCAAGGTTTCGCCATTTTGATAAATTGGCCAATTCATAATTTGTATTCATAATTTTATAAATCTTCTGTAATATTAAAACTGAACCAGCAAGGGATGTCCAATTTTACAGAAAAAAAAAATTTAACTTTATATAGTAATCAGTCTTTGGTCCTTTTGATGAACATTCCTATAAATAGATGGTTCAACCGTGAAATCATTCGGAATGATATTGTAGAAATTGATGTTAAGTTGAATTCCGGTAACTTAAAATCAAATTCGTCGTTACATCGCTTCGATAAATTTCAATTCAGAATCAAAGTTGAAGATATCAATTCGGGGCACTCTTAATTTCCAGATAATTCACTGAGACATTGTAATGGATATCTAATGAATGCAATCACAATTGTTTCGACTCTTATCTGCGTGTCTATTAGCGACTCGAGCACTCAAGAGCGTGCAAATGTTATAAATAATACCCAAAGGACCTCCATTTCAGCGATACATATACACATATACTGTATATAGTGGGTGCTGCCCCCGTAAAACAGCGGCCCCAACCAACACTGGAGTTCGGTTGAAAAGCGGCGTACAAGGGGGGAAACTTTAAAAAATAACCCTAATTGGAGGGTTTATTGCAACAATGTCATTTGCCACACATTTCAAATTGTTCACGAGAGCGATTTTTAAGTTTAAAAAATTCCATAATTCTAATGGACGATCCAATTAACAATTGTTTATGTATCATAATCTTTAAACATCATATAGGCACCCCTTCCAACATTCACGAGTCAATTTAATCCCGAGGAATATTTATTACAATTTTTTTTTTGCTTTACAATACCAAGATTTTTGTGGCTTATCATTATTTTGCCCGAAAATAATTTGTCCAATGTTTTTATAGAGTGAACCAAATTGTAAAAAAATAAGTACAATGCACAAATACTGCAAAATTATGTTTCATTTTTAATGTTTAATAATCATTTTTTTTAAAATTTGTGCACTATATTATGATGTCGACACGATCATGAACTTTTCTGGCAAGACTATAAGCCACATTTAATAATAAAATGAGCTGCACATGACTAAGACACTATTTTCGAATGGATCTTGCTCAAAATAGAAACGGGATAGAAGCTTATCAGTACAGAGTATTACATAGTTGCAGCTTATGTTAAAAATCTTAAATAATTATTAATGATAATTTTTGCCCATAGGATTTTTGGTAAACTGAAACTGCGAGAACGTGATAAGCCACACATTATTTTATTCGTAACTTAGTGAGCTCGAATGAGACGATTCCTCTTATTCTTTGTGTTAATCCACATCCTGGTCTGTATCATTTTCAAATTCACTTAAACTGTCATTATTCTCACCTAATATATCCCTAAAATCAAACAATTTCCGCTCGTGATGCAACGTGTTGTCATTATTACACGCCATGTTTGCTCGTGGCTTATCACGTTTTTAGTAAAAAAACCTGTGATTTTGATGTGGGCAACAAGATGATTATCTGTTTTGTAATTCAATCTAGAAGAAATTTAAGAAGGTAATAAACGAAATAGCTAGAAATAGTACTGGGGAATAGTTTAATGTAAAAATGTCATTTTCGGAAAAAGTATGGCTTATCACATTGTTGCAATAAGCCCTTCAATTTAATCATCACTTTCAAAATTTCGGATTAATAATGATTTATTAATAACAAATAAATACTGGGCAATGAGGACATGCTTGTCAACTTCATTTTTAGAGCGCTGTTAAGTAAAAACGCTCGTGATTAATTCAAACATAATGAAAATAGCAGGTTTTTTTTTCTCTACAAAACTAAACATGAAATTTCAATGTTAAATTTTAATAATTATTACATGATTATTATTTTTATGGGTTTGAAGCTTAAAACAGGTCAACTCTTGTAGATTTTCGAGTGTTCCCACTCCACCTCGGTATACGAGTCCGTGTCCTATAAGTTTTATTTTACATATTACATGTCATAATACATGTTTTTGGCGTCTTTATTTCTATACGGAGGCCTAAATTCTTCGTTTAAATTGGCGTTTTTTGGTTCATTTCGAGTGGCATATTTTTTGAAGTTGCGCGTTTGACCCCCGCAATCGTCCCACATTCGCATTTATTATATAACGCTTTTGTCAGTTTTTTATGGGGAAAAAACATTCAAAAGAAACTGTTCAAGTATTATTGCGAGGGTTAAGTTCGTCCATTGTTAAGGCCAAAACCTCGTCCCTTATCATAAACAAGCTGAGACATGTGACCTCTATTTAAAAAATTTCAGACTACATGATACAATTATGTCCCAAATTCAACACTATAAAAGTGTCCAATTACCAGAGTGTCCATATTATACGAGCCTTAATAAAGCGGCACAAAAATGGCGCCGAAAGACCCGAAAAATAAAGGATTTCTTACGCCAAAGCGCCATAAGTAAATTAAAAACCCGAAAGCGCCAATCCTCAACTTCCTGAATTTGCCGAATGAGGGCGCTATCTCCCCACCGCGTTCACTGTTAAACACTAGGGCGCCACCTACTGCATTCTCGCTAGCCTTCACTACCCCACCTTCCAAACGATTGGCTCATTTTGGAGCCCTCCGCTGGAAAGCCGTCAACCAATCAGATCGAAGCCATCCCCTTCCCCTGCATACAACGCCACCTGGTGAGCGGACGACGCAGCTGTCTTAAAGATTAAAACGCGCCATTTTTAAAAAAGTTTTGATTATAAAACTTAAATATTTTACTTGGAAGTGAATTACTGCGAGTTACTCTCGATGGTTACTCTCAGATCAATTTGAGTTGTTTTTATCCTATTGGACTATCGAGAGCACACGGCGAGCATCTCGGTAAAAATACTCTCGGGAGCACTCTCGTGTCCACTCGGGCAATCGCAGAGAGTATATTAAATATGGAGTTTTGAATAAAAAAACTTAAATAATATTGTGAATTGCTGCGATTTACTCTCGATGGCTACTCTCAGAAGATTGTGCATTTGAGAGTTGTTTTCCCGGCAAAAATACTCTCGAGAGCGCTAGTACACTCGGGCAATCGCAGAGAATATATTAAAAATGGCGTTTTCTTAACTTGGAAACCTGCTACTTTTTCGGTCTAGCTCTCGATAGCTGCTTTCAAAATTCGCGTTTAGCGAACTGCTGTCAGAGAGGTCAGATGTCCACAAGCGATAAAATTCGAAAAAGGCAGCTCTCGGACAGTAACACGCGCTACTCTCATAGGTGTGTTTATTGGCGAGAATGGCTATCGAGAGTGTATCTCGAGATATATAAATTCAGTTTTCGCTCGGCTGCTTTTTGCGAGTATTCACGTATACGAAATACAGGTTTAGCGAAGAAGCATAAATTTCCTTAATGGACATTTTCTCGACGCGTCTAATTACGCCATAAATATTGGCGAGCAAAAGGCGAGAGCAAATAAAGCCGAACTGCGACCAATATCACCCATGATAAATGCATTGTTTCCAAGCTCTAAATCACAATTATCGAATGGTGACAACGACCTAAAACGAAGTAGGAGTCATTCAAAAAGGACGTCTCCGAGAGGAGGGGGGTGTTAAAGGTTTGGGTTAAAATGGACAACATGTGGACAGGCAGAGGAATTTCGGTGACATCCTTTTAAATGGCCCTGTAGACGCCCCTCTACAATCCAATCCCATTTAGCATCTTTTACGGTGAGTTTCCACGTGAGATTAACTCTCGAGAGCAGTGGCGGCTCTGTGGAACTGTAGCACCCCCAATCACTGGATATCATCGCTAACATTTAATATATTGAGTCTTTTTTTCTTTAATTCCTTATTGTTTAATATATTCTTAAGCTCAGAACATTAAAAACGCCTTAAACATTTTTGCTACATTTTTGGAGCTAGCTCTCGACAACTGCTCTCCAAATTCAAGCTTGGTTCGTATTTCGCGAGCTGCTATCAGAGACAGCTCTCGAGAGTTTCTCTCACGTGGAAACACACCTTTAGTTCAAATATTTCACATAAGGTAGACGAATGCAAAAATTATACGCAAGCATAAGTCGGATCAACACCCCCTGGTGGCGTATGAGTCTTTAGCGTCAATTCAGGAGTTTAAAGACGCCACCAGGGGGTGCTGAAGCGGAATAAAATTACTACTGTATAAGATGGAATTTTAATACGTATAGAACAAATAACGAGGCAATGTTTTAAACCTGTGTGCCGTAAAGGGACTGTAAGTGTGCCGCGGAAATTTGTGTTAGGGTCGAAAATGTACTTTTTATACACCAAGTGAATAGAAAGAAAATTTAAAATATTCATCCGAGTGCGGATTATTTTATTAAAACGTGATTTTGTTTAATTCCCTCTTAAAAATAAGAAAAAATCTCTCCTTGTGTGCCGTGAAAGTTTTGGCTCCTTAGTGTGCCGCGACAATTTTAAGCACCATTCTGTGCCTAGATGCCCCTATCTGTTCCTAGGCCTATACTAGGAACGCGAGTTGTCCAAATAAAGTTGAAAAAGCCCTTTTAAAAAAAGCCAACGAGGCGGAACCTTTTTTTTGGCGCTGGTCGTCAACTAGAAGTCGTTAATCACTGTATCGTTGGTGAAAATACACATATACAGGTAAGTAAAAAAAAGAAAATCTCGTGTGTGATGAAGTTGGCATTTGTGTCTAATAAAAAGAGTCGATTTTTTCCCATTTTCCGACGTCGTCTTCGGGTCTAAATAAGGCTTTTGTTTGCAAATGGCGCCGCCTTTTGAGCGCGGTGTCCGCGGCGAAGACCACGACCAAAACACGGCAGAGCGTGAAGCGCAATTTGAGAAAGGCCGAAGAAAGCCTTTTGTTAAGAAGGACGAACGATACCTCTAATAACATCTACCCATATATGGTAGTGCAAAAGAAGCCGAAAAGAAGACCGCAGCGCCCCCCCCCCGGGCCACGCGGACGTTTTAATCGGCGCTCTAACAATGAAGAGGGCACGCTCGCCAGGGGGCGATACTCACCCACGCTGGGACACACCAAATCACCACAACCCTCCTTTTTACTACAACACACATGGAAATTGACTGAAACGCATACAAAATAATGTTTTTAAAGTAAGGGCCGTTTTCAACCGGGGACGAAAGGGCCCTCCTCGGCCCTTCTCAAATTATATTCACATAAATTATCTGTTTTTCATTATTTGGTATACAGTTTATGGTATGTGTATAGTGAGCTGAAAATTGTTTGATATTCAAACAGATGCATATTTGCGTCGAATTTACTTCAATATTTCATTAGATTTCTCATCAATTTCACAAATTTTCGATAAATTTCATTCAATTTATCATGCACAAAATGTAATTAAATTTCTCACAAAATTTCATTAAATTTATCATGCACAAAATTTCAATAAATTTCTCATGCACAAAATTACAATAAATTTCATTACATTTCTCATAAACTTTCATTAAATTTCATTACATTTCTCATAAACTTTCATTAAATTCATTACATTTCTTATAAACTTTCATTAAATTTCTCACAATGTTTCATTAAATTTCCCATCAATATCCCATTAACTCACAAAATTTCCTTAAATTTCCCCACATAGTTTCATTCAATTTCTCACAAAATTTCATTAAATTTCTCATAAAATCTCATTCAACTTCTCACAAAAGTTATTACATTTCTCACAATATTTATTAAATTTCTCACAAAGTTTCATTAAATCTCCCATCAATATTTCATTAACTCACAAAATTTCAAAAATTTCTGATATACAGCACAAGATTTTCAAATCGACAGAAATTAACCCATTTTATAAATGTGACAATGAGTGTAGCAAAATTTGATCCGTTTATAACGGCATATGATGTTGAAATACAAAGGAAACCTAGTGAAGTTTACAGGCCATTACTTTAAAAACGCACTTCGTGTACGTGCGTGTCTTAATTCCCTAAACTTGAAAGTCACCGATATGACAGTAATCGGGGAACTATTCTCATAAATACATGAAAATTTAACGATGGATTAATAAATTAACCATGGATTAACCTAAAATCAGATTTCTATTTTAATGGCCTTCCGTTTCCTTTTAAGGCTCCTTGTTCACTTTAGGAATTGAACAATTCATCCAAAAGAAACGACCAATTTCCATAAAACAATTGAAAATTTGGCAAGTCCATGTGAATTACCTGATTCCCAAACTGCATGGCGCCATAGCGGTTAGTACAAATAGACGAGAACAGAAAATTAGCTAAAAGTCGGCCCCTTCATAGCTCAAATGAGTCAACTCCTGCGTGGATGGTCATTACTATAATTAACCTCAAACTTTAATCAGCATATAAGGAAATTGAATACGGCACACCTGCGGCACATCGCGGAACACCGGTTCAAAGGCAACGAGATTAATCAACGAAAATTGGGCCTGTTTAATAGTTAACGAAATCGGGTCACCAAAGGTCCAAAGATTTAATACCAATATATCGGTTGGTCATTACTTTTTGACCACATCTTCAGCACTATTTTTTTTTTTTAAATGTCAAATACCAACGCCATTTTAAGCACTCCAAAACATCAAAAGGGTCTACAAATGATAAGGACCTTCTGACACAAATATACATAACAAGTTTAAACCACTTACTAAATTTCCTTTAATATGAAGGAAATTCTAAAAAAATTGCAATATCATGTCTTCCTTTCGTGCATTTTCACAAAATTCCAAAACCGGTTAACTGAAAAGGGCCCTTTAAGACCATGCTATATATAGAATGGAATGAAATTAAACTTATTTCGAATATAGAGTAAAACCGGGTGAGATGCCCCACATTTACAAAAATATTTTTTACAAATTAATAGTAAGTATTTTTAATA
>JAQGAE010005781.1:0-10862 GCA_034696685.1 Julus scandinavius
TTTTCATGCAGTAAAAGTGGGATTTTTCTGCAGTAAAAGCGGTGTTTTTTCTGCAGTAAAAGCGGTGTTTTTTCTGCGGTAAAAAAGGCGTTTTTCTGGATTAAAATTGGTATTGTCATGTAGTAAAAGTGGTGTTTTTCTGCATTAGAATTCTGGTTTTTATGCACAAAAATTCTGGTTTTTATACACTAAAATTCTGGTTTTTATATAGGTACTATTTTGTATGATTTTCTGCTAACAAGTGCGCAATCTTTCCATACTTAAGTGTGATTATTAATGATGTAAATGTGCATTTTTTGGGGGAAAACACCGCACATTTTCTAAACAAAAATTGCAGTTTGGAGTTTTATTAAACCGAAAAAATGTACAATTTAATGGCAGAATATTTTCTGCTTGCTGGGGCTTAATTTCCTATTATCAGTTCTACCCCGCTTTGGGACTTGTGCAATTCCAGGTTCCACTAAACAGGGTTATTCTACCGGTTCCACCAATCAGTCTAATTAGAACATCATCGCAGGTTAATCAGGAGTTAAACACTTCATGTTTATAGTACACGATCTTCGGTTACACAAGTTCGTTAGCAGCACTGTATTCCGCCTTGTGCAATTACAGATTTAAAAAAATCCAAGCAGAAAGTCAAAAGTGAAATGGGGCTCGGGACGAAATCAACAAATGAACTAGTCGATAGGCCTCGCAATTCCTCATTTTTTAACCCTTTTAGAATTTCAATACGGGTTTTTTGATGTCCAGTTAACGCCAGTTTTCAGAACACCTTTCCCCTAGGCATTTTCACTTTTTTACCCTAGCTTGCTTAAAAAAAACCGTTCTGTCAAAAAAAGGGTGAATTTTGGTAGACTGCATGGCGTTGTTTTTAACCTGCAATAAACAACCTAGATATACACTTTCCAGGGAGTTCTCATCTTCATCAGATTTGAGGGATAATGGAAGGTCTTGACACCACTAACATGCGTAAATTAGTGACGCATGCAGACAACAAAGGATTCCGATTGGTACGAATTACATCATTCGCGACCGAGCCCCCTAGAACACGAACCTGTTTTCGGTTGACATCAACCTTATTTTCACTCAACATAACCTAGTTTGGGTAGACGAACATTGAACTAAAGCGTTTTACAAAAAACACATCATAACAACACAACTCCAAACATTTTAATAACACGTTATGCATTGTTTGACTATCATTATTTTATGGGTTAAATTTTCATACTCATCGATGTCATGGCCCAATCTGGACACCTCCAATATGGTAAACAGCCAAAGAAATCACTGGATAGCAGACCTGAACAAATTTTACTCATGGTTAGGAGTACTGATTACGATTGCAGTGGAATCATACTCTACAGTACAAGTAGAGTACATGTAATTTGTAGTCATATGAAATGAATAATCAGACTTGAGGAAATTGTACTCATGAGCAGAAGTATACCGATTACGAGTACCTGTGGAATCATACGCCATAGTACGTGTATTAAACTTGGGTAATCAGTACTCGTGTACTGATTACGAGTTTGGCGGATTGCAAAAGTATCATTTAGGGAACTCAATTTATTTTAAACACCGTAGGTTTTATTAGAAGCAGAAACAATTAGAAATTTAAAAAAACCAACTTTAATGAATATGAAAACACAAAATAAACCCTCTTAGAAGACTTAGACATTAGCAAAATCTTAATAATTAAAGGGGTAAAAGGGACAGTACATCCCTATAGTAAAAGAATCATAAGTAGAAATGCAAAAATTAGGATACAAACGCATTAGCTTTTAGGATGACCCTTATTTTCAAATTACTCAAATGTATAAAATGCGACTCAATTGCTTAAAAGTATTTATATTCTATTACATTGGTACTCATAATTCCAAATTACCTTAATACTCAAGGACATTGGTAATCTCCCATTGTGAGTACATTTTTGTACTCGTACATTTACATTCAATTACTTTTTTTTTGTTCATACCTCTTGAGTACAATTTGTGTTAAATTACGTTTTGTACTCGTTATTATTTTACTCGTTACTCAAATTCATTCAATGTACTCAATTTCTACCAAACACTGCTGGATAGTCATGTCAGCTTAGCTTCATGCAGGCTCTTTTTATTGTCCCCTGCCAAGAATGAAGCGCTTCTTGACGTGCATTCTTGGCGGGAAACATAGATAAGTTAACTAAAAAATTAGATTGTCCAAAAAACGCATAAATGTTCTCGTGAAATGAAAGAATTTGGCCTTTTATGCAAAATTAAAAATTATAGCAATTTGTATATGAAGCAAGGACGTTCTGCTAGTTTTGACCTTGTTTTTTTTTTACTGTAATCGTTTAAATGTACAAAATTTTCAACTCATTTTAAATAACCGGTGCTGTTAATTCTCGCTTGGCATTAGTGAAAACTGAAAACTTTGCAATGTGCAGAAACACGAATATTTTAAAGGTGCCAGAATATACTATTTGTAATTCTTTAGTTGCTCATAATATTGACGTGTTAACCACGATTGAATGCTACAGATCAAAGGTCAAGTGCATTTAAACTCATCAAAACACTTGGAAGTAATCTATGTTTCAGTGCGAGAACGAGCCATAAGGGTCGTTCATAAAGTTCACCAAAACGATTTATGAAATGGATATTTTTGAAACGTTATTCTATTCATCCCTTTCATCCCTTTAATTTAAAAAAAAAAAAATAATAAAAATTTGGTAACTTAGATTTCAATTTTGGAATCTTGCCAAACTTATTAATTGTTCAGCAAAAATACAGTTCATTTTACATGAGCTAATTTTACATGAGTCTTGCAACTAAAAGCGTTTGCATAAAGCAAATATGCATGTAAAGTATTGAAATTTTACGAAATTTCACTTTATTATAAATCTGGGTCTCCACTGAAGGCAACATGCAGCATGAAACATACAAACTCTCAAACACAAACCTGAAACATGTTGCTGAATGTTTAAGTGTCACCACCAAAAGTTGACTGAAAAAATGAACAAATGTCTCAAGTTTATTTATGGCGCTTTTACCAAGTTCCTTAATACAAAGCATTCAGGTCTCATTTGAGCACATGGCTGAACATGCGCAGTAAAGTGGCAACATTTTTTGCTTTCATCCGGACCGCCTTTCATGTTTCTGGCAACAAAAAAGTCATATGTTTGCTCAAACATCACGGTAGGCAAACTTGTATTCATTATTTGTTTCAGCAAACCATGTTGCCTTCAGTGGAGTCCTGGCTAAACTTGAACAAGGTGTTAGTTTTGTAATCTTAAGCACAGCTTAAGCCAGGTCTCCACTGAAGGCAACATGGTTTGCTGAAACAAATAATGAATAAAAGTTGGCCTACCGTGATGTTTGAGCATTATGGTGTTTTTTTGTTGCCAGAACCATGGTTTCGGCAACATTTCGCCAATCGCTCGGAAAGCGGTCTGGATCAAAGGAAAAAATGTTGCCACTTTACTGCGCATGCTCAGCCATGTGCTCAAATGAGGGCCTGAATGCATTGTAAAGCTAAGTATCCACCAAAAGAAACATAAACATCAAACATACACAAAAACAATGTTTTCAGCATGTTTTTCCAAACATGTGTTGCAAATTGTGTCAAAAAAGACACAAAAAACACGAGTGTACGCACCTATGACACATTTTAAGAAACAAGGCGAAGCTTCATCAAAAACAGTCGTTGGTAAAAGCGCCTTAACACGAAACTTTTGAGAAACATTTTTTCCTTTGATCCGGACCGCCTCTCTAGCAATTGCTACGACACATTAAGAAACATCGAAATGTGGGGGAAAAAACTCAGGTTTTCCACACATGTTCGCAAACACTTCTGGACACATCAATGTTTGTATGTATATGTTTTGTTTCTTTTGGGGGATACGCTCCTTACGGCACATGGTAAAAGCTCCAAAAACTAGACACATTTTAGTTTTTCCGTCAACTTTTGGTGGAGACACCTCAGCATTCAGCAACATGTTGATGTATTCATTGTTTCAGGTTTGTCTTTTGAGTGTTTGTGGTTTGCGTGTTGCGTGTTGCATGTTGCCTTCAGTGGAGACCCGGCTAAGGGTTAACTGACTGGTAATCCATATACAGTTACACTTGCTGGCAGATGGCGCTACTTGCATACTCGGGTATGGGGAAAAATAACTAAATTCCTTTAAAAAAAAAGATACGTAGACCAAGTTAATTTTCAGACCAGGATCATCCGAGAGTGGCGCCACATTAGATTGAGCCATCATCATGTGACTTAACCCGTGTTTCTGTTTATTCTCACACGTCGGTGCCAAACTGCTGGGATGACGTAAAGGAACAAACATTTCGCTTAAGAATTCCTAAATTGTATTTTCATATCCCATACGTCCCAGACTTTGTTAATGGAAGGCTAGGGAGCGTCAGCGCATTGCCCTTGTGTCCGAAAATCCCCTCATTGATGGTCATTCATTTGCACGACTCCCGTCCACCACCCCCTCAACCCCCCGGGGTGCCTAATTATGCAAAATGGGTTAAAAGGGATGCTTGCCAAGGCACGTCACTTTTCACGAATGTATATTGGCTCATTGTCTGTCTCTCTTGCCTTTGAAGTAGGTCTAGGACAAGGCTTGCAGGAAATGACGTCATTGAAAGGTGAACGGCGCCATCTTGTGCTGTAGAATCTACATGTTTTGTAAATTCCTGTACATAAGCGTCAGTCTTTATGTTCATGTGGACAAAATATCTGCAGTGAATAATGTGGACTGTTAATTTGACGTGATTTGTGTTCTAATCAGTAGATAAAAATGTCAACAAGTTTTAAAAATATGTTCTTCCACGTGTTGTTAACTAGAAGTGTGCAAACTGGTGCTAAGTCATAGCCAAATTTTCCATTGAATGTACTTTATATTCTAATGTCACAATCCCATCCAAACCAACATCCCCTGGTGGCATATGATGCATTAACACTTTTAAAATTTTCTATATTTTTTATTGCTGTGATTTTAAGTTTTTTTAAAAATTTTTTTATTAACTTTGTCTTAAGGTTCCATTTGCGCAACTTTCTGGTTTTACAGTTGGCACTGGCAATGTTTCAACTTTTAATGCCAAGTACAGACCAGAGCAAACACGAATCAGAAACAGGGTTTTCAAACATTTCAGTAGACTTTTTGACAAAAAAGGTCCGGACCACAGGAAAAAATATTTGCTCATCATGGCGCTCCTACCAAGGCCTATATACGATGTCGTAGTTTATTGACCAATGTGCTTTTTAGAGCAGATGGCAGTTTTTTCCCATAGTATTTGGCCAAAGCCTTGGTAAGAGCGCCATGAATGTTATCGAAACATGTTCATGAAACCACGTTTCGGTAAATTTGTTTGCGGAAACCACGTTTCGGCAAATTTGTTTGCGGAAACCACGTTTCGGCAAATTTGTTTTTGCTCTGGTCTGTTCTAAGCATTAAGCCGCTTCCCCACCAACGAAAACACTGAGCAAAAGCAAGGTTTTTGAAAGCATGGTTGCAATATAAGTTTGCTTAAGCCGGCTCTCCACCAAGACGTTCATGTACGTATATACAAGTATTTACACACATATGCAAAAAAGTTTGCCCTCCGGGTTTGTTTCAGCCGCCATTTTGTAAATATATGTAAACATCAAAATTGTGCACTTATTAAATGTCTTTAATAACTGTACAATTTTGATATTTACATAAATTTACATATATTTAAAAAATGTCGGATGAAACAAACCCAGATGGCAAACTTTTTGCATATGTTTGTAAAAACGTGTTTATACGTAAATGTACGTCTTGGTGGAGACCCAGCTTTACTAAATTTTCGTCCGGATGTTTCAGCAAACTTCTGGGCGCATTTGCTTTCAAAAGCAGTCTGCTCAAATGCAGACCTGACATTTACAGGCAGTGTGCAGACGTCAGCATACATGCCTTGGTAGGAGTTTCATCAACTCAAAACATTTGCTCAGTTTACGCTTTTTTTGGTTAGTACACCTTTGTTTTTCGAAACATGCTCCTGAAAGTATGTTCGTGTTTTCATGTTTCATTGTTGGTGTTTTTTTGCTTTTGCTTCGTGTTTTCTTTGATGGGGGACACAGATTAAGGTGATTGGCGAAATATTTTCTAAAGCATACTTTTGAGAGCAAAAACGCTCAGAAGTTTGCTGAAACATCGGGACGGTAACTTGGTCAGCAAACTTTTATTGCAAACGTGCTTTCAAAAACCTTGTTTTCGTTGGTGCCTTGGTGGGGACGTAGCTTAAAACCGGGTCTCCACCAAGAATATCATTGAGTATACGCACGGTTTGTTGTTAAAAAAATGTGCCTATCAGTTTTGTTTCAGCAAACTTATGACGCGTTTTATACTCTAAAATCGTGAGTCTAGACTCATTTTTACGATCTCTCGGGTAGCAGTCTAGATCAAAGGGAAAAAAATGAGTCTGCCGACGGCTCAGCCGTCAGCCGTCGGCTCGGCTCAATTGAGACCTGATCTGATAGTTTGCAGACGAACTGAAGTTCAAAAATACCGCAGATTGCAAAAATAACGTTCAAGTTATTAAATATCTATATCTAAATGTAGATATGTTTTTAGAAATGTAGATATGTATGTAGATCGTCTGCAATGCGTGAGTCTACAAAATTGTGTACATGTTAGCGAACCTACTTTGGTAGGAGTGCCATCAAAACGACTCATATTGATGCCTGATTACCACTAGACCGAAACCGAGCAGCTAACCGAGAAGTTAGGGTCTGAGCATGCGCACTTCGACGTTTCATTTTTTCGGTCGAACTTAAGCCCCTCCCAAATTCCCTCACATTTGGAAGCTCAGCTGGTTGAGCTTTTTCTAGCAGACAGCTACCGAGGTAGGATACCTAGTAATGAGACTTGATATATTGTGATCAACTTTGAATGATCATATGTACAGAAGTTTTTTGGACATTGTAAAACAACGTCAAGAGAAAGTCAACGTGAGGCGAACCCATAATACAAAGGTTTGTAACTTCGGAGCTCGGCACTTGGGTATTGAAAACTTCCGTTGAAATTAACGAATTAAACTTTTAAATTTGTAATGTGTTGCTGTTATTGAATAATTAGAATGTAAAATTCTGGTTTTATAATGGTATAGTTGTGGGATTCCTTCATCTGGGGACCAATTTCATTTAAGCCTAATCGGCTAAGTGTGAACCGGTCAACTTTTTTCGGCAACCGAGATTCTCGGTTCTCGGTCCTCGGCTAAGTGGGAATACGGCATGAAACGTTTTTTTTAGTATTTTGGTGGAGACACTTCGGCTTCATTGTCATTGTTGTGATTTCGTAGTTTTCGGTTTGTGTTTTTTGTTTTGGATTTCATCCTCATTCCTCATGATACTCTTGGTGGAGACCCGGCTTACGACTCTCTTTTTACCATATATCTGGTCAATGCTCTCGATCTTGAGGTAACCGAGTCTTGAGGAAATGGCGGATACTTACTCCTCAGCATCACTTCAGGGTGCCTTGCGCGAGTGTGAACTTGTCCCCAAGATGCTTTTCATTTTTCTCCGCAATTCGGAGGTTCTGTTGAGGGGAGCAGTCGATCCTGCCCTGCAATTCCTCCCAAAATATCTCTTACATTTTCGCATGCGCCATCTGCACCCAAGCTGCCATTGTCCACCCCATGTCTGCTCTGGCTACATGGCAGATGGCGCTGGATCAATTGCGCTCTAATCATCCGCTAGATTATGTGACATTGGCTGGGGTTTTATTACGCGAAGGCCCCCTGGTGAGCGAGCTGGGGGACGTCCACGAAGAAATATTAGTTGCTCGGACAAGGTCCACTCATTAGGGGACAGCCTTTGTGACAGTTTTCGGCCCTTTTTCGATGGGAAATCTTTTTTCGCTTGCCGTGCCTGCACGTGCATGGATCATTGGCAGTCAAATTGCCTTTGGGGTGAATGGAAACCAGGGGTTTGGCAAATTTTTGCAAAAATTCCTACCCGGACAAACTCTTCGGGTAAAGAGGAAAATAAAAAAAAAACACTGCTGAGTTATCGCTATACCTGCGGGTGGCCATCTTGAATGTCGAACGAAATCAATGACGGTAATCAATTTGGATAATGAATTCCAGAATTGTGACAATTTTGAAAAACTAAACTTAAAGTTGTTGTAAGAAAAGTAAACGTAAAATCTTTATATTTTATATTTGACACTATGCTTTTGGCGAATCTAAGATTATAGACTCTTACTCTTTGCTAGATTTGGAGAATCTATAGGCTCTTTAGTGCAAGAATTTGGAGAATCTATATCCTCTTGGCTAGAATTTGGAAAATCTATAGGTTGTTAAATTGGCTAGAATTCTGGAAAATCTATATAGGCTGTTGGCTAGAATTTGGAGAATCTATAGGCTCTTTCCTAGAATTTGGAAAACTATAGGTTATTAAATTGGCTAGAATTTGGGGAATCTATAGGCTCGTGGCTAGAATTCTGGAGAATCTATATAGGCTGTTGGCTAGAATTTGGAGAATCTGTAGGCTCTTTCCTAGAATTTGGAAAATCTATAGGTTGTTAAATTGACTAGAATTTGGAGAATCTATAGGCTTGGCTAGAATTTGAGAGCATATACAAGTACTTGGATAGAATTTGAGTGTATACAAGTACTTAGCTAGAATTTAACAATCTACATATGTATGTACTATATGCTCGTGGCTAGAATTCTGGAGAATCTATAGGCTGTTGGCTAGAATTTGGAGAATCTATAGGCTCTTTCCTAGAATTTGGAAAATCTATAGGTTGTTAAATTGACTAGAATTTGGAGAATCTATAGGCTTGGCTAGAATTTGAGAGTATATACATACAAGTACTTGGCTAGAATTTGAGAGTATACAAGTACTTGGCTAGAATTTGAGAGTATACAAGTACTTGGCTAGAATTTAAAAATCTACATATATGTGCTCGTGGCTAGAATTCTGGAGAATCTATATAGGCTGTTGGCTCGATTTTGGAGAATTTATAGGCTTTTTCCTAGAATTTGGAAAATCTGTACAGTGATGAAGTCTGTAGACGAAACCTATAGTACAAAATAAAGGTTGTTTTTTTAGAAAAAATACTTTTCGCCCACGCATTAAGTCCAAACACTTAATTTATTCATTTGACACATGACACATTCATGCATACATACAGTATGAACTACCTCACATCCCAATACATCAGACACTTTCCGTTTTTAATATCAAAACTAGTGTACATTCCACATGGTGTCGTTCTTTTAGTTCGTAAACAGTTTAAACATTTTTTTTTTAACGAAAGAATCGGCCATTAAATACAATGGTTGAAAACAACGTTTTCATCGTGAACAAATTACGCGGGGTTTAAATTGCCATTTTTTATATATATATTTTTTTTTGGCCACTGACCTGATTCAATAACTAGTCCAATTTTCACCCTGGGCCAAATATGTTGAATCGCAATCCTCGCGCCTATGGACCTCCCTGAGCTCCCTCCCAGTTTTTAATTTTCATTGAGTGGAATTTTATATGTAGAACCTGACAGATTTATGATTGGAAATTCTGGAATTAATCCAACCTTATGAACGAAATTACCTTTGATCTGGCGAGCACGTGCACGTTCAGCGTACTGCGTGCTTTCTAATCGACTTGGCCCGCGTTAATTTGTTTCTTGGCAATTAACTTGACTACTCCTTTTAATTGTTAGCACTAATCGTTTGTTAATTCGGGAATTTCCTTAATGATGGATGCCGGCGACGCCTGCTGCTGACAAGGAGCGTTAGTTCATTAATCATCGCGAACTAGGCCTGCTTTATTAAAAATGAGCATTTTAGCCGGACTGGGCAGTTTGAAAGTTCGTTTAACCGTAGGCGTCAGTATATACAGTATATTTATTAACAAGCAAAAAAACTAGTCCTATTTACTATGATAGCCGTGCTAGATTCACTTTTTCGGAAATTGGATAAAAGTTGTGTGCTGTCATTTTCTACATTTACTCCAGGCATTTTTCCTTAATTTCAACAAAAACAAAAAAAACTTCCTGAAAAATGTTCCCCGCATTATTAGCAATTTAAAGCAATTTTGTAATCATGACTAATAATAGCAAGGATAGCCTTACAGAGGATGTATACACCACGTCTTAATTAGCAAGTAAATTATAGCTTCACACGTGCTGCGCAAGCAAATGAATTTGCTTAATTTGGAAGTCAGTTGTTTCGAGATTTTTTTTTATTAACTATACTCCATGTATTATGTTAATTTAATGTTGTTCAAATTGCCATTGAGGATCATGATATATATATGGCTCACGTTCATTTGGTGACACTATGTTGTTGGCATTAGGCAAAAAAATGATAATACTATTTTTTTTAAATTCGGCTATTAACGAACTAGCTTAAATATGCACTGGTCGTGCAAAAAATAATTCCTGTGAATAAATTGTATGGGATAAATTCCATATAAATAATTAAAATAAGCCAGTTTAAATGTATTACTACAAAGAATGCTCCACAAGTGTGCCGAGAGCCTGTGGATTCTCCAGATTCAAGAAAAGAACCAGTTGATTTTCCAGATTTATAGAGTCGAGAACCATGCAGTAGATTCTTCAGATTGAAGTCGAGAACCAGTGGATTCTCCAGATTTAAGTCGAGAACCGGTAGATTCTCCAGATTAGAGTCGAGAACCGGTAGATTCTCCAAATTTAAGTCGAGAACCGGTAGATTCTCCAGATTTAAGTCGAGAACCGGTAGATTCTCCAGATTTGAGTCGAGAACCGGTAGATTCTCCAGATTGGAGTCGAGAACCGGTAGATTCTCCAGATTAGAGTCGAGAACCGGTAGATTCTCCAGATTAGAGTCGAGAACCGGTAGATTCTCCAGATTAGAGTCGAGAACCGGTAG
>JAQGAE010005782.1:0-10861 GCA_034696685.1 Julus scandinavius
CCATCCCCTGGCGTTGGTGTTTAGCCCTCGTGTTGCAGAAATAGGCCAACGTTAAAAATTACCAAACAACAAACAAAACCACCTAAACTTTCCAGGCGGGGCCAAAGGTCGAATACCTTGCCACAACGCATTTTTGCACTTGACCTCGATATTGGCAGGAGGTCAAAGGGCAAACTTTCCTGCCATACATGTATGCTAAACTAGGGTGCCAACTTAAGGGGCAAACTTTCCTGGCATACACGAGTGCTATACTAGGTTGCCAACTTAAGGCTTTTCTGCCATACACATATGCTATGCTAGGTTGCCAACTTACAGGAGAAATCAAAAAAAATTCTAAATTTGCTATCGATAATTAAATGCCACAAATGCACTCATTACACTAAATTTACAAACACAGTGTCCATATCGATATTCAATATTTGGGCCTTTTTGCCCACCAGGTAAATTGTACATGAATTTCAATGCCCAAATGGAGAGTTGGACAAGTTAAGGAGGGTTTAAAAGACGGAGGCTTCGTTTTTTTAAACTTAAATCCTTTCAAATAGCAGCCTGCATTTATGCTTCTAGGACTAATGGAATCACTGTGTACAGATATTAAATTTAGCAATAAAAGTAGATGCGCCTAAAATAAATATCCATCGTCCCAAAACTTAATGAAGTCCACACCTGCTTTCAACTACGTTGCATAACGACCTACTAAACATTCACGTTGGCTATTGTTCCTACATGCAATAGTACAAATTTCATGTTATAACAAATGAAACTTTTACAACAAAAGATACTTTTATATGCCATATTATTTCCCATATACTGTTTGTGGACATGGTTTACAAATAGCTATGTATGGCTATTCAAGGAATACATATTGTCAACACATGGCTATAGATGGTCAGTTAAAGGCTAAATATGGTCCCCAAACTGCTATATATGGTCATCCAAAGGTTTAATTTGGCCCATACATGACAAATAAAATGCTAAACACAGTCCACAAATGGCTTTATAGTATATGATCATAAAAAGGCTAAATATTGTCCACACATGTCTATATATGATCATCAAAAAGCCAAATGTTGTCCACACATGGCTATAATAATCAATGGTCCCCACATTGGTATATATATACATTTAGGGCCGGTCTTACCAACTGTGGTTAAATTTAACCTCTGGTCAAACTGTAGTTAACCATAGTTTGACCTCCGATTTCGTTTTACCAACCGAGGTTAGGGGAAAAAAGGAGAGAAAAGTTGACCATTAGTGGTCAAAATTACAGTGACCACTTTATGGCCGGTCTTACCAACTGTGGTTAAATTTAACCTCTGGTCAAACTTCAGTTGACCACAGTTTGACCTCCAATTTCGTTTTACCAACCGAGGTTAGGGGGAAAAAGGAGAGAAAAGTTGACCACAGATTTCGACCAGTGTTGGTAAGACCGGCCCTTAAAGGCTAAATATGGTCCAAACATGGCTATATATGATCATCGAAAGGATAAATATTGTCCACACATGGCTATAGATGGTCATTGGTCCCCACATTTTTATATATATACAATTAAAGGCTAAATATTGTCCACACATGGCTTTAGATGGTCAATGGTCCCCCACATTATTATATATTGTCATCCAAAGGCTAAATTTGGTCCATATATGGGCATGGCTAAACATGGTTAACAAATGGCTATGCATGACCATTCAAGGGCTAAATATTGTTTACACATCACAACCATCCATGATAACTAGTATATATGGTCATTGAAAGGCTATGTATATTACACTTTGAAGTGCAAACATCTCCATATCATTGGTTTATCCAACCGTGTAGTTATTACAAAGAAGAATTTTCTTAAATATCCTCTTGTGTGGTAATTTATTCCAACCAGTAAAAGCCCAACTGCTGATGTAATTACCACGATGTGATATATGGATTTTGCTACCATAATTAATGGTCGCCTCTTAAATATACGTTTTTCTCTTTTTAATTAAATAAGATAAGATTACTTCCAATAAAATGGACTCGTTGTCTAGTCTTAACACATTTACAGCCATACACAAGCTAAATTTCTATTTATTCAGCATGAGAAAAAAATACATTGATTTTTGTTTCAAGTTAATGAAATAACGAAAAAAAAAATCAATTCTTGTTGTCTATCAACTTGGCCATCTTCCAAAATCTATTTTCCAGTAAAATTTCCTGGAAATGTGGTTTTTCATGCATGCAAACCATAGTGAGCTGCACCAGTACAGTAAACAACAAATGCAAATTAGTATTTAAAATTTAATGATATAAACTTAGCAGGTATTATGGGCTTCAGCAATTAAATTGGGTCGAATATGTCATATTACATGTTCCATACATGTCCAGATATCATAATTCCTTACATGTCCACATACGATATTTCCATACATGTTCACATACGATATTTCCATACATATACACATATGATAATTCCATACATGTCCACATATGATATTTCCATACATGACCACATATGATATTTCCATACATGTACACATAATATTTCCATACATGTCCACATATGATAGCCCCATACATGTCCACATATGATAATTCCATACATGTCCACATATGACATCTCCCTACATGTCCATGCACATATGATATCTCCCTACATGTCCACATATGATAATTCCATACATGTCCACATATGATAATTCCATACATGTCCACATATGATAATTCCATACATGTCCACATATGATATTTCCATACATGTCCGCATATGATATTTCCATACATGTCCGCGCATATGATATATCCATACATGTACACATAACATTTCCATACATGTCCACATATGATAGTTCCATACATGTCCACATATGATATCTCCCTACATGTCCACATATGATAATTCCATACATGTCCACATATGATATCTCCCTACATGTCCACGTATGATAATACCATACATGTCACAGATATTGCCATGTATGTGACATAATAAAGCTCGAATTTATCAACTTTACAAGAAATTCTTAGCATCGTGCGACTAAGTTTGCAAGTTTATGTGCTTTTGATAACATTTCATATCTATATGGCCAAAGCAAAATGTTGTAATTAATTTCAAACATGGCGACCATTTTCCATGACTCCATGTCCTGTTTTGGGTTTTTCATTTCCCCATGACGACGTTTTAATGTCGTTTTAGTTATAAAACGAGATGACATTAGTTTTATCAGATTGTGTACTGGGGGTTTTTCGTGGCTTTCATACGAGACTCAGTCCCCTTTATGGCATATTAAAAAGAAAATGTGGCAAATCTCAGAAGACGTTTATAATGACTACACGGTCATTAAAATTAAAATATTATCCTCATAGGGATATCAAATAATGTTCGTTAATAACAGTATCCGATGTGGAACGGATTAACAATGTCCATAACAAGGGTGTCCAGTAAATGTGATTGGAAAATGTGAGAATGTCATAGTACGATAATTACCATAATATTTTTTCCAAAAAAGTTTGAAAATATTTCTAAAAAATTTGAAAAAATAAAAAATGAATTTTTACGATTAATGAAAATTTTAAAAAACAGGACAGGAAATTCAGGCCTAAACTGGTGTTTTAAAGTGAATTGCTATGATGAAGAAGAAATTCGGTCACAGTGGGAATAGCCACTATGTATTTTGAAAAATGATCAATTGCAATTAAAATATGCTGCTTTCCCATAATTTTGGGGGTGAAGCCGCTTACTCCCCCATTACTCATTCTTAGTGGAATGGTAAACAATGCATGTTTTGTTTGTAAACCTTGAGGTGGAATTTTATTGGTTACTTCAAAAGTGGGTCTTCTTTACTCGTTTCCAGGATATTGTGGAAGGATAAAGTGGAGTGTTGTACCTAGAGTTAGAACTGGAATTACCCCTACCTCTATACTGATGATCAATCCACATAATATCCATAATATCTCACCTTACCCCATTTAATGTAGACAATGGTCACTTCATATTTAAACAACTGGCATCCTGTGAGATGGAAATATAACTCGCTAAACTGCACAACAATTTAATAAATTGTCTTCAAAATTCTGCAAATAGAAAATACAAGGTTAAAAATGAAACATTAATTCCAGATTCAAATAGATCGTTTATTTATTTTTAGGCCTAATTGCCTAATTATGTAAAAACTTAATTAAACTGCATCCTGTTGTGAAATTAAACATGAAAGTCGATCATTCCAGTGCAAAATGTGTGAATAAATAAAATCAAATTTTACGTGAATTCATAAATGTATGGAATACACTCAACTGATATATATTTAAAATTATACCAAATTAAACCCAAACCTAATTCATGTTTGCAATCATTTATCAAAGGGCAACGAATTACATCATTAGCTGGGAATGAAACAGCAGCGCCCTCTACAGAGCTTCAGCACTTAGATCTTGGCAAGATAATAATAAATAAATGCAAATGAATCCCCAAATCGTATACTTAGTGACATAGAAGGGATGGAGGGGAAAATAATGTGGAATGAATTACGTGGGATTTTGAGATTAAAAAATATAAGAAGAAAAATCAATGTTAAACACACGAGTCATGTAGGGTCGCTGTTGGTGGCAGATGGCGCCACTGTATTCAAAATTACCTTTGTATCAAAGTTTTAGATATCAAAATCATAACTATATAATAAGGTGCAGATTTATTTCAATAGTTTGTTAAAAATAATTTTTGAAAATATAATATCCATGCGCCATATATCTGATGATTCATAATTCCAGTACATAGCTATAGGTCCTTGAAGGTCATTTAAAATTGTAACTTTTTGTTTGCCCTATATTGGAATATTGTACACCTATTTGGAACCCTCACAGGATGGTTCATATTCAGGGTATAGAGATGGCACAGCATAGGGCAGCCAGATTTATTAAGGGCGATTACCAACATTCCGCGAGTGTGAAAGAAATGCTCCACCCTATAAACTAAGACACATTAAGGTCCAGACGCGAAATGTTATCTATGGGGTTCTTCAAACATTTTAATCTTTCTTGTAATTCACATATTTTAACGCCTAACGACCACTATAGGAGTAGGCATAATCACTCAAATCCTTTGATCTTGGCTTTGTGCCAAGACAGATGCTTGCTATTGGTCTTTCTTTTTGCATGTGATAGACGGAATAGCCTTCTGGTTAAGTCCAGATTTAGTAAAAATTCAATCTATTAATGATGTCTAAGTCACTACTGACTCTAGGCCACTTTTAATAGGCCTAGCACTAAACATTGTCCGAACTTAACCCTAAACTCAGCCTAAGCCCTACTCGAGGCACCAAGTTACTTTCACCCTAGAGTGAACACATATGAAGGTTCATCCACACTAATTAGTTCGAACAATATGTCTTAAACCTATTTCGGTCACAAACAACCTTTTACCTCGTTAGCACATTCCTAACAAAAGCAGGAGGATTATCCTAGAGGCAATTAAAAGTCCATTGACCTACTGCTCTCCTCCTGACCACTACTTTCCTAGTGGACACTTTCTGTCACATAGGACCCTGGGAATCATATATAAGGGCTTCCCCAAACACATGTTCTTCAGAGAGAGCTAACTGATTGATTAGGCAGCAAGAGCACCTGCTCCTGCCTGTACCTTGTATTGTCATATGATAAACTTGTATGAAATAAAAGACTAAATATTTACAGTAAAAACGACTTGGAATCTTTTCACTGCTTTTCAGTGGAAACTTCTACAATTCATTCTCTCACAAGGGACATACAGTTGTAAGACCCCTTCGATCACTCTCCGAGGCCTCCTTCCCTCATGTTAACTCCGAAAAGCCTTATCGCCGTAGATCGACCTTAAGAAAGTGAAACTCTGATAAGTTCGGACTTAATCGACATATGGTCTTCTTCGTCCTCCCTTACGCTCCTCAAGCTAAAGTGCTTAAACTCGTCGGACTCATGATAAGCAGTCACCTCAGTAAGCGGATTCTACTGAAATAGTTGGGTACGATCCCCTTACTATATGGCATTTATTTGCTGACTGTAGAGTACTGAGTTGAATTAAATAATGTTAACAACATTATGGTGATGGTTCCAATTATAGATATCAAAAGAGTAATTTTATTATCAAAATACATTAAAAAAAATTAAAATCGAATAATAAAGAGAAAAGTTATCACGAATAAAAATGGTGTGCGACCCCCAACAGACAGCTTCACTGCTAGTGTTTGGTGTACTGTGGTAACACACTAAAGTTATGCTAAAAACCATTTTATAATGAATAGCACATACTTTTTATTTGTGATAACGTTTTTGTTTATGGTCCAATTTTAAAACTTTTAGATGTATTACAATGACAAAATGGCCGTTTTAATTTCTATAATTGAAACCACTGCCATAACATTAATAATAAAAAGTTAAAATTTCAATAACCTTCAAGGATCTATAATTAATGCACAAAAATTATATGTAATTTGAAAATAACCAGCCTTTACTGGAATTATGAATCACTAAATATTTTTACACCTGGGTGTTTTCAAAATGTTTTAACAATGTAATTAATAACTGAAATTTAAATTTAAAAAAAGTTTCGATCGTTATGAATTTTAAACAATGTTGTTCAAAATTAAATGTAAGGTATTGTTTTTAATGTTTGAGCCATATTCTCTCACATAGTAAGTTTTTGTTAGCTTTAATGTATCAATTTCTTTTGTTGTTTCCTGAAACTTTTCTCCAGAATAGTATGAAAATATGAAATTATGAATTTTACCGAAAAACTGCTCTTCCAAAGTTAAAACATTTAAAAAAACAGACAATATTTTATTGTAGATAAAGGACAGGAGTGTAAAACAGAGGGTGTAAACACGAAAAAAATGAATCTGAAATCACTTGATATGGGCCAGCAGATTGTATCTGGCATTACTTTATTTTATAAGAAGTATTTATATTTTTAAAATAATGCATATTCTGATTAATTGTGGAGTTTAGAAACATTTTAATATCAGTATACAAGCCAGGGTAAAAAAGCTATGGTACTTGCCATACATGCGCTTGTACCGAGTTTGCATAAATTCGTAACTTTTTGTTTTTTAATCAAAGTTTGCACAAATATAGGCAACAAGCACACAAACAAAACCGCTATTTTAATTTCTACTCAAAAGTGTCCTCCATCTGACTTAACACATGCCCAGAGGCGCTTGTGCCATTGGACAGTTGACATTAATTTTATTGAGCCTGGAGTTAAGATCAACAATGGCTACTATCCATAGATTTTGCTAAGAAAGTGAGTATTTAAAGTGTCATCACAAGACTCAGCTCGTCTCGACACTGGTAAGCAATTCTTGGTTAGTTGTTGATGGGTTGCTGCATTATTGCAGGTTGTTGGGCTAATGCTAATATGCTAGGTAAAAGGAATACCAGCCACATTTTTGATATATTGTTACTAATATTAGTAATTGTGAAATTAGGTTTGTTGGGGGAATGATGGGTAGGGGTGGTGATCATGCTTTTGTCATTGTGATTTAAGTGTTTGTGCAGGTATAGAGTAGGTGTTGCCAATCACAAGTTGCTGAATCACAGAGCGAACAAGGCTTTTGAGGTGTTATGTGAATGTATTCGTTTTTAGAGCATGCTATGTAAGGATTGATGCATTAACATAGGGCAATTTTTTGGAGAAAGAATGGGATATTGAGGTTAAAGCACTGCTGTAGTTGGTAAGGAAGTGTTCACTACTGCACTGTTCATCTTTCCCTCAATCATAGAATTTGGTTTTTTGGTATGTCCCGTTAGTGTTCCCCCCTTTCTTATCATTGCTGGTGCACTATGGTCATTTGACCCTGTCGTTGCAAATCACTGTGCATGGTCTGAATGTTGACGTTTACGGGTTTTTGTAGCGTGGGGGTGCACATTCCTGCATCTTGGGCGGGAATAGATGGTTTTTTTTGGCTTGCTGGTTGTTGTGAGACACTAACAGGCCAAACATGTTCCTGCTATTTATGGACAACCTCCTCCTTTATGAGTTGCCCTTGCTTCCATGCTCACACCCCTTTGACCCAATTTCTTCCAAATTGGAGTGACCCGTTTTTTTCTAGAATTCGCCATCTTTGATTTTTTTAACGATTTGGTTTTTGAGTTTCGACACAAGTTGGAACGTATGCTCCTCAACATGGGGGTCACTTAGGAACCCAGTTTAAAAAAAAGATGTAATCCACGTTCTTGCCCCCTTGCTGCGCTCGTCTCTCCTTCCTCTCCTTTCTGCAAAAGGGAAACAACAACAAAAACGAACAGACAAACAAAAGTAAAAAAAATCGAAGTCTCCAGACTAGGGAAGAATGGACGCCATGTTAGGCACACCACTCCGGAAGGGTGTTGCCACAGCCTGAGCCCGGTAAAAGCAAATCTATTCTGATGTGGCCCCTTTATTGCCTGTCCCTCTCTCTTGCCCTTCTGGCCGAATTGAGCCATCTTGAGTAAGGCAACTCGGGAGACAGATGATTCCTTTTTTCTTTTGATAACTTCATTAAGCCCTTTGTTGTCGTTGTTACTTCGTGAAGAGGCCGTAAGTAAACGCTTCCTGATCTTGGCCTAAATCTGGACTTTGGTGTGTGATTGGGCGACGTCCTCTAGCGTACTACGCGATCTAGATTAGTCGCTTTGGACATCTAGAACCTTTTCATCCTAGCCCACGCATAGAAGTCGAGTAGGAAACCCTCGCGTCTGTGCACCGGTCGTGTAGATATCACGACCTCGTAACCGAGTTGACCAAGTTCCTGTGCTAGGATCCTGCAGATTGATTGACCGTGCGGAGGTCAGTGCAACGTCCTTGACATGAGAAGATGCCACCTTCGGGAAGCCGATAATGCGAGTCGACCTGGACTGCTAGCGTCTTCTCGCATAGCACGCGAGAGCTCTCGTTGGGATTTAAGTATACCATGTTTTGTTTTGAGCGCAATTGTGTACACTAACCTCTTTGTGATGATGTTTTCCGAGCGCTTTATGTATGAATTAAAACTCCCCTCAGTTTAATATTTACACTGCTAATTGCTTTGGACTCCATTGTTTATAAGTAGAGTAAAGTCTACTCATGCAATATTGGTATTACCGTCAGATTTGCTATCCACCGTAGAAGTACAATTTCATCGAACCTGGGATCCATATCCAACCCTCTAATCCACTGCGTGACTCAGCTACTAACTTCACTCTTGTTCTCCCCGGGCTGTCCTTTGCCTTATCTGTCCTCTGAACCCCGGTCTCACAGTTGTGTTTTTCGGGCTTTGATCTTACTAGGTAGTCCGTTTTTTGCTCTTACAAGTGATAGTCTCCATTTGTTGCTATGTATCAGTGTGCTGTTTGTATGCGAATAATCTTGACATAATTAAAAGAAATCTACACTGCCTGGCCATAATTTCTGAGCCCTTGCATTCATTATATAGTCATCCTTGGGCACCACATTATTATAATTAACATAATTATGTCCTTATCTAATGCGTACTGTATAAAGGGAAAGATGCAGAGTAGTTTTTGTTAAATTTAATCATGGCACCTAATGCTGTCAAGCGGAAAGGCAAACCGATTTGCGAGTTTGATAGTGGGCGGTTGTTGTTGCTCGATTTGATGAAAGACCATCAAATGACGTTGCACAATCCATTGGCATTTCACAATCAAGTGTCAAACGAATCTGGGCAAAGTGGCCTTGTCAAGGAAAAACCCATTTCACTGTAGGAAACAGAGGTCCAAAGAAACTGCTGATAGAAAGCTACAGGTGCAGTTTAAAGAGAATGGTGAAGAAAAACCAGCGGCTATTGAAACAGCAGCTAGTGAATTTGCATAACCAGACAGGTACAAACATTAGCATATACACTATGAGACATAAACTGCTCTCTGTGCAACTACGAAGTTGTGTATCTACAAGAAAGCCCTTGGTAACAGCAACCAACATAATGAAACGTCAAAACTTTGCAAAAGACCATAAGAACTGGAATATTGAGGACTGGAAAAAGGGTCAGTTTTTTTATATAAAAAACAAACTTTTTAGAGACAAGTTTTTTTTTTTTTTCAAATCACTTTAAAATTTTATGAGGTTAAAAACGTGCATCTTGGTTGTCACAAAAAATGTTTATTGGGCATTTGACCCAAAACAACATGTTTTTTGTAACTGTCTGCTGCAAATATAAGCATCAGAATTCTAACAGTAAAGTTAGTATAAAGATTTCAATTTGTGGTGAATGGTCGTGGTTAAAAGTGTCTTCAAGAAGTACTGTGCAGAATGTGCTAAAATGTGAATTTACAAAAAGTGCTCTAAAAACCCTAAACAAAGGATCTTCAGTGCTGAGGACTTTTTAACCCTTTCGGCCCTGGTGGTGGCAATTGCCACCACTGTTTTTTTCCATCCTCCACTTGGTTTTATTGCACCCAATGACTTGCAAAATTATTGTTAGCATCCTGAAGGGTGCCTGTTTAAATCTGTGTGGATCTTGCAGTGCCATCTAGTGACAACATTTTTAAAAAAAATTCTAAAGTAGCAAAAAACATGGATTCTACACCACATGGTAAGTGCTAAACTCTAGAATTTTTTTAACCTTTATATTATAAGTATTCTTGCCCAGTATTTTTATATAGTGTAAAGTTTACCTTAAAGTATTTATTGAAACAATAAAATCTCGAAAATAATATTCAGGTTTAGTATAACATGTTGGAATATGCATGTACGCAATTGCCACCATTAGGCCTTACAGTTGTAAAAATTCAAAAAAATTCCTGATTATCAACTTGTCCAATTTAGTTGGTTTTAACGTTTTACAAACACAATTTCAATGTTAACATGCTTATTTTCTAGATGTTACATTTTTAAGTAATAAGAATTTTATTTTTTTACAGAAAAACCTATAACTGGTACTTTTTATAG
>JAQGAE010005783.1:0-10861 GCA_034696685.1 Julus scandinavius
CTTTTATAATTTTATTTGTTAAAATATTTAAAAATATTAAAAAACTTAATTTTAAATTAATGAAACCAATGTTGATAATAATAACATTATATTAAACAATAGATTGCTGAGATGATTGATGAGTAGCATTCGGTAAGAAAGTTTCAAGTCACTACAGGACCCAAATCTTTTTTCCCGACTGCTATTCAAAATTTCAAATGTTAAAAAAAATTTTTTAAATTTTACCGCATATTTTTTACCGTTTAAAATAAATTTTGATTGTGTGATGTCACATTACCGAGCACGGTGAGCGGGACTTGTTGAAAAATGAAAAAGTCCGAGATTTGTCGCATGTTCGGAAGAGGTTTTTCTGTTCCAACGCCATTATTTTATCTAAGTGCCAAATGTCATTTAAATTGAAGCATTTTTCACGAAGTTGTGATATTTTTTTATATTGGGCTCTACTTTTTTATGACTCACAATGTATTTTAGCAATAAACGCTTCCTGTGCATGTATGTGAACATGACATGTTGACAATGAAATAATATATAATTTATAAGCATAAATATGTTTTAACACTTTTTCCAACCTCTTCATAATTTTGTCTATGCAACATATACATGAACCTAAGTTTTTCTGCAATGTTTGGGTGTTAGCAGTGTTTGCCCACATTCAGGACTGCAAATTCAAAATCTTCAAAAATTCGCCAGAAATAAAATTAAAATGAACAAAAATTCATAGAAATCAAGAAAAACGTTTTTTTTTAAATTGATAGGCCTTGTGTCATATTGGGGAAAAAAGTGCGCATTTATATTCAAAATAATCACTTTGCTTCATACATCATTTCTAAATTTGATCTTGTTGATTTGGATAGCGTAACCATTATACGTATTTAAGCAGGAAATCTGAAATTAGTGCATTCTTACAAATTACAAATAACTCAATTTAAAAAAAATTCTCTCAGAACTTATTTGAGACAAGTTATCACTCGATAGAAAGTTTTGCAAATAAATGCATATTGTTTCTAACCCATTTCCACATTTGAATTTGTGTGTTGGTAAAACTTGCTATATTCTCATGGTGTCTAGTAAATTTTCTGGTAAAAATGCAATCGTATTTTAAGGATTTGAAGGACCCCCTCTCACTACCAATTACAGCAATGTTTTATTCAATATTCAAACACTATGAACATTTTCACAAATATAAAAAAATAGTTTTAACACATTTCCAAATAGTCTTTAAATTTTTCTACAGATTTTGAAAATGTAGTATTTATTGGATTGATGAGTACTGTCTTTTATGGACCTATCAGAATTTTGACATAGATGGAGATATCAGAAATACAATAGGATATAGATGGACACAAATGGGCATGCAATGTACATGTGCCAGAAAGTGGACACACTGACATATATATATATATATATATGGACTATTCTTGTATATGGTTTTGTATGATAATCTTATCATTTATGAATATGTACATGCAAATATTTCAGAAAATGGATACATGTATAGTACATGCAAATACATCAAAACGTGATCACATGATTTTGGTTGATTATGATGGTTCAAACTTATGTTCGATTCATTTGGTCCGTTTAAAGTTTCAACCAGTAAAAGGCAATTTCAGTCTTAATTAGGACCATATTGCAAGTTGGACGTCACATCCTGTAAACTTAGAATTAATCGATATTTGCAAACTGCACGTTCTCAAACATAAGAACGTGAGTGCTATTAGAGAGCTCAATGATGCAATTAAGACCTGGGTTTGGATTTCTGACGTCATATCAAGGGGCTATTAGAACTAGTCGATATTTGCACATGATTATTAAGCCAAAGTAAGAGATACGGAATTAAAGAGAAGACTTGAAGCATTATCTAGTGTAATGGTTTCATTTGAAATTTGAAATGTTAATGGCTTATATAGCGGTTGGGATTTGAGAAAATTATCTGTTCTGAGAACTTGCATTGACATCAATGCTTATGGCTAATGGCCCTCTAGTTTACTTTTTTTTTAAAATACTATCGCCATCATTGTAGTGGAAACAAACTAACTCATTTATATATTGCTTTAGATTCTTAGAAGCTTAGAAGATTTTAAAATAAAAACATTCCTTTTGCCCTATATTATTTTAATTCTATTTCATTTATATAAAATAAAATCTCATTTACATGCACTATAAATCGTATTTTATAATTCATATATTCATATGTTTATTAATAAAAATAGTACCGTGTCAAATCGTGTAAAATCATCAAATGTTCTTAGTTTTTGGGAAAATGTCCAAGTTTTTGGAAATGTACTAGGAAAATTATTTTGGGGAAATGTTTAAGTTTTTGGAAATGTACTTGAAAAATTATTTTCGGAAAATGTCGAGACTTAAGAAATCTGTTAACGCATTGTATAAATATTCCAACTGTTTGTAGAAATGCTCAGACTGTTTGAAGTAATGTTCAGACTCTTTGCAAAAATGTTTAGACTATTTTCTCCCAACCCTTCATAGCCGTCGTTAATTTTTTTTTTTTTTTTTGAAAAGTAGAGTGTCTAGAAAATTTGTTGGCGCACAGGTCCATCCTATAAATTTCAAGCACCCATCTCGCTGCCAATCCCCCGACATTTTTCCAGATTTTTCCGATTAACGAAAATTTCCAAAACGCGAAGGAAAATTTCAGCATAAAATTGGTTTAACACAAATTTAGACATAATTCGTGACTTTCCCTAGTTTTTAAAAATGCAAGTACATTTGGAACTGAGGACACAGTTCTTCTGGTGTCCATAACCTCTTTCACTAACTTTTAAAACTCTATTAAGCAGGAAAACCAAAAACTGCCCCTAAAGGCTCCTAACCCTCATCTTGATAACGTCCTTTTTTAATGGCCCCCAATTTCTGGTCCAGTTATATCTAGAAAAAACATACATGCCCATACCGCCATCATGCGATGCACCAATCAAAATTTCAAAGTCCAAGTATCTCCAAATTTGGTCTTTTTGTGAAGATTTGTCTGTACCGTGTGATTTCAAAATTGTGTACAAACATACAAACAAAACACGGTTACATAAAAATGCACATTCGACTCCGACAGTTGGAAAACGCAAGCTGCCGGAAGTGACGTCAGTCAGGCGGCGGCCACGTGCAACTCCCCCAATTTTGGGTCAATCAAATCGGCGTAAAAGCCGTGGGGCGTTTCACGTGTGAGGGTGGTGGTCAGCGACGATTTCACGCTCGTTTTCGCGAGGCCAATGATGATTCGCCGGATGGGTCATCCAATTTCACCTTCCACTGATTTTCCAATTGCCGCCAATTTGAGCAAATGTGCGCGGAATGTTCGAGCGCCGCCCGGCCGCCATTTCCATTAAAATTACGCATATGCGACGCACTAATAAAAACTTTACTGCACCCTTAAAATCTTACCGGTTCGTGACGCATAAAAAAAACTAAAAAAAAATACGACGAAGAATATTTTGGAACGACGAGGGTGAGGATGTGAAACGGGACGAGGTGTAAATTAGGCAATCGATACGCTGGTAACAAATTAAAAATTGGCAGTAAATAGACGAGCCTAGTGCGCAAAATGGAATTAAAAAGCTTAATTCGGCAACGAGGAGTGATAACATTTTATGCCGCGATAATGAAATATTGTCTCCCCCCTCTTTTCCTAGCCCCTCGTCATGCCTGTACCCGCTTGATAAGGCCCTAGGATGTTATGGGCCTTATGCAGAGTTATGTCACGTGGCTATTTCAAACATGTTTAGTTACAATACAGGGTGGCCACAAAAAAGTGAAAGTTTTTTGTGGCGACCCTGTATATTCATTTGGAGATGCTAGAATTTTGGTTGAAATGATTAAAATGCGGCCATTATTTTGGAATAAAATATCTCGATTATTAAACTTGAAAGAACCTATTTCATAAAAAATGGATACTTTAAAACTTTTAGGAGTCAATTTCAAAAAAACTTTTCTAGGGAAAACAATGTTTTTTCTGTCCACTGAAATACATTTTATTTACTTGGTTCGCACATCTATAGAAACAGAGCATATCAACTTCTCAAAATTCATTTCTGCTATATTTCGGTAAATTCAATTTCAGTCATATGCCCATGGAAACATTATTAAATAAAGTTCACCAAATTCAACAAACAATATTAAGCCATCTTCTGATTGCCGATATTTTTTTATCCCGATTCGCAAAATTGGCGGAAATACCACAAATCACAAGTAACGTCAAAGGAGCTTTGATTCTGTAAAAAATCTTTAAGGTTCAAAAAATTCTTCCAAAAAAAAATGATAAACACAGAACATGTTGCTTTAGGTTTGTTGATTATGGGAAATCTGAAGTGTCAAAAACCGCAACAATAACATCTTAGATTTTGACAAATTCATGGTAGAATAAATACTGTATTTCGCTGATCACACACGAATATACAAAACAGTTTGTAAAAATCTATATGCTTAATATTTACCCCAAAAAATTATTTTCAGAAAATGTACAAATCATGTTCTATGGGAATTTTGGGAAGTTTAGTTGCGAAAACTATTTTAAAATTGCATTAAGATTCGCATAAAGATGCATTAAAATTTTCCTAATAATTTTGTCTAAAAGAAATACACGTAATAGAGCCAACTTTCCCTGCAAAGCTTAGGTGTTAACAGTGTTTGCCCACAATCAGGAACTGCCAAAAAAAAATCTGCAAAAATTACGGAAAAATATAATTGAAATGATTCTTTGGAGTTGCTTATCACAACGTATTTCGAAACATGTTGAGAACATATTCCAACATGGTCTTAAACCCTAAACGCTATCGGGTAAATTTTATTAAGATCAAAATAGAATTGTCATTTGTCAAAACATAGTGCATAGTGCAAAAAATACGTAAATTCATAGAAAACAAGCAAAACTTTAAAAAATGGTGGGCTGATGTGTCATATAAATTTACGAAATTTACGAAAATTATTTCAATGTTATTGCTTAATGAAATATTACTCCACATTGTTATGCCAACATTGTTTTATTTGGAAAGCAATCATTATACGAATTTAACTAAAGCAGGAAAATTACCGGAAATTAGTTAATAATTTGTAAATTAATAAAAATAACTCAAAATTTTTTTAAAAAAATCTTCTTACAATTTTTTTTGAATATTTAAATTTGTTGGCGAATATTCAAGCATATTTCAGAGTTTTCAAGGATCCCCTCCCACTACCAATTGCCACAACGTATTTTCCAAAAAGTAGGAACATTTTTCAAAATAGTCTAAACATTTCTGCAAAGAGTCTGAACATTACTTCAAACAGTCTGAGAAATTCTACAAACAGTCGGAATATTTATACAATGCGTTAACTGTTTTCTTAAGTCTCGACATTTTCCGAAAATAATTTTTCAAGTACATTTCCAAAAACTTAAACATTTTCCCAAAATAATTTTCCTAGTACATTTCCAAAAACTTGGACATTTTCCCAAAAACTAAGAACATTTTCCTAAAAGATTGAATTTTTTTCCAAATAACCTGAACACTTTTCCAAAACGTTTTCTTTTTGTATCTTATTTTGCCAACTGATGGAAACATCCCACCACGGACGGGAATTTCCAAAATAAACTGGAATTTACAAAAATTTCAAGCATCATTCCCAACATTTCCAAGGTGCTAAACTTGATTCTGAATTTTTAATTTCTACATATGACATCCTTAATGTTGCCTAAAATTAAAATATGATATCTCAATCGAAATTGGACCATTTGGGCTGGCTTAATCCATTCTCGAAAATGTTTAAAAACATGTCACAACATGTTCTAACACAATTTAAAACACAAATAAAACTTTGAAAAAAATGTACACTTTCACGTCACTTACCGAGGATGAAGCAGGCTAAGATGGCTAAGTATGCGCAGCGGAGCATGGCTCCCTGTTTCAAAACTCAGCAGTGGGACCACATCATTTTTTGGAGATTCCCGGACAAAAAAAAACCTAAAGGCGAAACACAAGGAATCCAAATTGTGGCGACGCTTTCGCGACTCTCAGCGGTGCTTCCTTGGCACGTGGTACCGTGGAATTTCACGGTTAGCGGAGCATGCTGCAGCTAGCTGGAGCGCCGTTGATCGGCCAGTGAGCGTCAATCCACTCTTACGTGTTTTTGGCGTTGCATTTATAGGGCCTATTGTCGGTGGAGCGATTTCCTGAATGGGGGTTGGATGGAATAGAACGGAAGCGCCTACTTTTAGACCGCCATTTGCAATTGTCCAAATCAAATTTCCAATCTACAATTATTCAACGATCTTCCAACCAAATTGGAAAATATCAGTAAACATTTTATAGTAAAAGACGAGTAAAATTTGAAGGTAATGTCCAGAAACAACAAATTCCCTTTAAATTTATTCAAGATGAAGAAACTTTCTTTTTGTTATATAAAGTTTGTATGTAGTTGAAACCGGATGCACTGGTTTCTACAATTGTTTTACTAGTTCCAGTAGAACATCTTTGTTACTTATAACTTTTACTACAAGTAAATACAGGAAACATCAAAAATGTGTTATAATTTCCAAGGATTTAAATTAAATCGATATTAGTTTCAAGGATATAGCAAATATGGCAAAAGTTCGTCTCTTGTTTTAGCCTTGCTTTGAGACTTAAATCAGAATAATAAACAGCAGAATAGAGTATAATAATACAAATTTTCCTAATGGAAACAATGTTTGTTAAAGTAAATTTCAAAGAATCTGCAAATGAACTTTTTCACAGCAACGTCAGCATGACGACATCACGTGGGTGTTTTCATTTCCTATAATGGTGGAAATCATGGATGCATATATTAAACTGCTTTCTTCTAATATTACTGTTATATTTATTTACTTTCTGTATTATTTCCACACATAAAGCCATAACATGTTAAAAAAAATTCTAGGACAAAGAATGCATTATTTGTATTTACATTAATTGCAATTGAAAAGATGGATTCGGTTCACGAACAGAGTCAAGAAACGAATTAAGTTCGTAAACCGAGGTTCCACTGTTCTCTTTAAGAACAAGAGTTTTATTTCAGATTCCATTTTGCACTGTCTGTATTTACTTTCATTATTTAAAATAAATGTGTAAATACAAAATTAATCCGAATTTGTGAAGAAAACATCATTCTATATATAGATGAAAAACCTGTTTACTGAGAGTTTAGAGCCAATAACCTTTTTAATAAATCGGAAATTGCAGATTCTTCCATAAGACATAAAAGCATCTTTCAGCTAAATCATGGTTGAAAAGTACGTGCATTTTAAGGGAACGCTAAAAGAATTAGATTGTTTTTTTTTAACCAAATTGGGTAATTTTGGAAACATAAAGCCCACACGTAGAGTTTTATGATTTTTTTTTCCAGAATATGGGAGCCATTATTACGTTTCTGATCACGAACGAGAATAGCAGCAAATGGAAAATTCCAATTTATCTATGTTCATAGATATAAATTCATACATTTATGATACGCTCGTATTTTCCGTTTATTTCTGAAATATTTGTAACTGTAGACATTTGTGTTGGCAATCCCTTGATGAAGGCAAACATTGATAACAACTCAGCATTGCTGGAAAGTCATTATATGTCTAGCCTAGAAGGTTCATCCATTCCCTCTAGATGGATCCAACTCATTAAAATACATTTTATTTTTCATTTATACATTGTACTTACTGATTGATAAGTTAGCATGTCACCAATAGGAAATATTTTTAAAAATTACATGGGGACTTTCATATATATATTGATATATCAAAAATTTAACAAAAAATGAATGAATTGCTGATATGCACTATACGGGACCCTACATTCGAAAATTGATGTACTATATACTGGGATGAACGGTCAAATACAGTATAAGCATACTGGTCATGGCCATATATTCGCATATACGACCATTTATGGACTAAAATATCATTTAAATGCATATGAAATCTGTAGTATAGCCACAGATTACCACTGCCCAACTATGGGTGTACAATTTAAAGATGTAGATTGTGACTGTTTTTGGAGTATTTTTTTGGATTCTGAATATGGCCTCAGTCCCAAATGTACTTGAATTTTTAAAACTTCGAGAAAGTCTGGAATTATGCTCAACTTTGTGTTAAGCACCAATTTTCTGCTGCAATCTCCCTTCGAGGTCAGGAAATTTGCATTAATCAGAAAATCTGGAAAAATGTCGTGGAAATGGCAGTGAGACGGGTACTTGGAAATTTAACGGATGGTCCTTTATATGCTCCAACAAATTTTCTGGACACCCTCCCTGGTGAAAAAAACAATAGAAATTTCTATTGATTTCTAATGTTATTTGGAACATTGTTTTCTATTGGTATCAATAAAAAATTTCTATTGGTTTTATTGGCTCCAATTGTTTTCTATTGGTTTCTATTGTTCAGTCAATACAGCTAAATCATAGAAGTCAATAGACGCCAATAGAAGTCAATACATAAACCATAGAAAACGATTAAAATCAATAAAGTGTCGAAATAACAATACAAACCAATAGAAATCTGTATTGGTTTCTATTGTTTTTTTCACCAGGGCTACTATTAAAAAAAATAAAGGACGTCTATGAAAGGGGATGAGGTCTGGATGAAATGGACATCATGTTTGTAGGGGGTAGGGGGTGAATTTTTGAAGGAATTTCGGGAACATCCTTTTTGTATAGCCCCTTACTTCAAATATGAAATTCAATTAATTTAGCCTTATTCTTGAAACTCCTAATTCACACTCGATACTCTGTCAAAAAACATTGAGTAGTCGAGTACTGGAAATTAAATTCAAATACTGGGCTACTCGATACCCGAGATTTTATTCCCTAGTCCACTACCCCATAGTATCCACATTTTACAGTGCTAGATTTACCGAAATAGCTGCACTCATTATTATACTAGACTCCACGCCGCATTACACTATAAGTACCAACCACAGTCGGCCCCACGTTTTTAGCACCAAAATGCACATTTGAAAGTGCACGTGGATTAGCAATCCTGGCACGCATTTGGATTGACCTCGTATTTACGCCGTTGTAGTACAAAACCTGTACTTAATGGTGGGGCTCAGACTCAAGCACCGAGCAAAATAAGCAGGTCTGGGATCTTTATTCCACCGAAATCCACATCATGCTCCAATGTTGAAAATTGAGAGAAAAAAAAAGTCATTTTCACCAGGTATCAAAACCGATCCGGACATCCGGAGCACTCCCAGTGCGAGGCCCTAACGAGCTCGTAAAATGGTGAGTTCGCCCCTCACCCATTTTTTTTCCACACCATAAAACCGTTGCAAATCCGTCATCTTCCCTTTTAAATCTGATAATAAGCCTCGAAAGTAATGAAACGCAGGCACAACATATTGCCGGTTTTTGCATATACAAAAAGGGTAAAAAAAAGCAATTTTATCGTAAAAAAAAAAAAAAAAAAAAAAAAAAAAAAAAAAAAAAAAAAAAAAAAAAAAAAAAAACACAACAAGAAAGACTAGGTTTTCGTATTGCAAAACTTAAGATGATTGAAAAGAATTTGTGAATTGGCTCAGACTTAAACATCGGAAAGCGGGCAATCCTGCAAAGCTACTTAGAGCTCGTCTCCACGCACAAACGATGGGATGGATTTATTCAAAAACAGATTGTTTTTCCTCCACCCCTCTTGTTTGCCAGTCGAAAAATGCATTCCGAAATTCAATTTCCAGTCACACACACACATACACCATCTTATCCTCCTGCCGTTAACAACAGCGTCAGAGACAACATGGAAAGAAAAGGGGCTTTTCTCCGCCATCACATCCGTTTGTCACAGAATGATCGCTTTTCAGCCGAGCGTGGGACCTTTGGTACGAGCTGCATTGCACCAAGGATGTTGAAAGACAGGACAATCGCACCCAATTATGGTTGGGAGAGGGGTGTTTTGCAAGCAACCCATCTGCCAAGACCTCCGAATAATTAATGGCCCTTGGAGGAGAGATGAATCGCTGGCAAATATGACAGGATGCAAATAACGTTGAAAAGATCCTGTTCTTTGGGGCTAGGGCTGGATGGGATATGTTAAGAGACGAAGGGGGGGTTTTCAACACGCCCTTTTATACAATGCCTCTTTTCTCGGATGTGTTTGAGGAGACGTTAGCTGGTGAACTTGGGGAAGAAAAGTTTTTTTTTTTTTTATTCTCCTTGAAATGATGATGGAGTACGTGAATGCAATTTGAAAGCGCGTGTGCTCAGCTCATTGCCCATAATGAGATTTCTGTTAATTGCCAAAAGTTTAGGAATCACATAAAGATGCTCGAACCCGAGCCGAGAATGATTGAGGCACCTTCGTGGAATAACAACTAGGCTGGGGCAGCGGCTGTAAAATGCACCCTATATATTGACGGGAAATCGGTGTGCGGTTGACAGGTTTTAAGTTGGCGGTAACAAGCTTACCATCGAAACCACAGCTGAAACATGGACTTGATCATTATCGAGTTTGTTGAAAGAAGAAAAAAAAAAACACCAAAAAAGCCACATTCTGGATAGCGTCGTAGAAACTGAGTTGGGTAGTGGATATGAGGCGATTGCAAAAACGAAAAAGACAATGGAAGAAGGATTGGGGTAGAACAATGACTACCGATAGGGCACTATCCACATGGAACAGAAATGCATTTAAAATACATATAGATTGAGACACCGAAAATGCAATTCTAAAAATGTATTCAAAAATGTGTTTTGAAATATATTTTGAAATGCATTTTTAGAAATGTATTTCTTTTCCATGTGGGTAGATCCATCTTATGGATATGGCTGGACACGTGCTAGATCAAAATCTCGAAAAATATAATAACTTAAAAATAATCTCGAGAGGCAAAATCTCGAGTGAAAAAAATCTCGAAAAGGAAAATCTCGACAGTATATC
>JAQGAE010005784.1:0-10860 GCA_034696685.1 Julus scandinavius
CATTATGGACGTCCACTAATGATGGTATTTTTCAGTTTTTTGGATTTTCTGTTTAATTCAGTTTTACTGAATTTTTAAAACCTCGGGAAAGTCAGGAATTATGACTAACTTTGTGATAAACACCAATTTTATGCTGTAACTTCCATTCGAGGTCAGGAAATTTCGGTAATTCAGGAATATCTGGAAAAATGTCCTGAAATTGGTAGCTAGCCGGGTGCTTGGAAATTTTAGAATGGGCCTTTGTATGTTCCAACAAATTTTCTGGACACCCTTTTTTAAAAAAATTAAAGACGTCCGTGAGCCTGGAGGAGGTCTGGTCTAAAATGGACAGGGGGTGGGGGTCAATTTTTGAAGGAATTTCGGGGACGTCTTTTTTGAATGGTCCATAAGTCTGGTTCAATTTGAATATTCAACTTCAACTTAATTTTCGAAAATAAATGTATAACTATTATAAATATTATTTGTTTGTATGCAGTTCGACTATAAACTAAACAATTTAAATTTATGATCAAATTAATTTTATCGAACATCTTCTATGCTTCCCCCCCCCCCAAAAAAAAAATAAAAATCGTCTTACTTTTGAGTGTAATTTTCCTGCTGTTAGAGAAATACTGAGAATAACACAAATTGCTGCAACAATAATTGCAAATACTTCCAATGAAACGTACATTCCTGAAGGGTAATCATCGAAAACATTTTGATTCATTAGTAGTTGTTTCGTCTGCTTAAATCCAGTCATAAATTGAAGAGTTTTCGTGCAAATCAGAATCAAGATGACCGGTGAAAAAACATTGTTAGTTTGACGTACAAACTTGCTGATTTCTTGTTGTTTTTTCTGATAAACGTAGAAATCTTGTGGAGTAATATGGCGGACGGCAGCCATCTTGAGTCTATCGTTAACATTTTGTATACATAGAGACATGGTGTAGTAAATTAGTGCGATCAAAGCTGCGTATAAATTGGCCCCCAAAATGAGTATATTATGGAGGATCAGTGAGACGTAACCGATGTTTTTTTCGATAAGTAATCCGGGACTGGGCATCCCAAAATAAAATGTTGTCCAGCTACCCTCGATGGCCATGCAACTATAGAAAAACAATAGGGGAACACGAAGACAAAAGATGGCGAAACATTCGAGGGCAAAAACTGTTGACAAAAGCCGAATTTTTGAATAAGATTTTAAATTTGTGATCGTGGATTTAGCCAAATTTCTCATTTCCTTAAGATTTGATACAATTAGTTTTCCCTTCATCGTGATGTGCACTAGAATGGTACAACTGACGAATTGATCAATATTGTACAAAGGTGAGTAGCTGAAGGTATGAAAGTGCTGAAAATTTATTAATTTAAGCAATCCATAAATTGATACTAGTACGCAGAAAATGCTGTAAATTATTAGAAATATGCGGTAAATTTTGTAAAATATTCCGTCAGTTTTGGTTTCAAACCTTATTCTGATTCCGGTGAGATTTAGCAGGAACGTTATTGGCTGGTAGCATTTGATTAAATTGTGAGTCATAAAATACCTGCCATCAGAGTGAAGTTTTGACAAATTAGGAAATTTGAATGAAAGATTTTTCAAATTCAGCAGTTTTACTCGCTGAGCCATCGTATGTCTTCTCCTCGCGTTAACCATCATTTGCATTCGTATTTCAAATTTTTGAGGTAATACATCTAAACGAATGATATGTTTTTGATAAGGTAGCGCTTTTATGTTGATATGGTTACATAACCAAAAAGTAAATTTGTTTGCCAATAAGGCGAGGCCATACTCGTGTTAAATTAATTGCAAGTGGTTGTTGTGAGGTTTCTTCTATTTTATACAACTTTTGCCATATCTCATTGAAGCATATTTATTTTCCTACTATGTTAGCATAATAAATCGATTTAATAATTGCACCCTAAGAGCCCCGCCATGCCGGATTCACAAATCACTTTTGGAAGCGCACAACATGGCGGCCAGGATCTTCACCATGTTTTCCAAACAGACGATGATGTAAAACGTGCGGTTCGGTAATATCTGTATAACCAACATAACGCATTTTACGAATGGGGTATAAACAAAATCATCAAACATTGGGACAAATGTGTCAACAAACTCGGGTCCTACATTGAAAAATAGCAAATTCCCTGCTCTTTAAAATGGCTATTTCAGTGTTTTTGTACGGCATCTGGTTTTCGAATAATTAACGAATATGCAAGACTTTTTGACCGCCCCTCGTATTATGTAGTGTTTATCATCTGTTAAATTATGTGGGGCTTCAAACACAATTTGTAAAGTTGAAAACATTTATTTAAATTTTCTGAACAATGCGGTTAATAACCGCATTTAAATATGGAAGATCAAGTAATGTGATGACGACTACTTGATTTAGTACATAACATTCATGTTAGAGATACATCTTCATCATTAACAGGAATTCCAAACATTTCTTTAATTATTTGCAAAATACTTTTGAGATCACTTCGTTTCCTTTTGCGAAAGAGATTGAAATACTTGAGGGTTTCTCGTGTTTATGTAGAATTAATTTTCTCGAGTAGCTTCATTCATCACTCTCAGCAGGGGAAATTTGATTCCTGTACAGGTTCCTAGGAAATCGTCAGTTTCCACGGACCACATCATGACACCGCCGAGGCCCATTGCTTTGGCGTATTCACACTGTTTATAAAGAAAGTTTCCAATTAGTTAAGGAAATTTAGATACCCAAAGGCTGGATGCACATTTTTAAACTAATGTATTCAGCTAGTAACATTTCAAAATACATGTGTACATACCTTAATTTCTATGCTTTTTGAGTCATCGAAGCCCACCCATTGGTTGCCATTAAAGGCGTAGGGTGCTTGACAATCTTCGTCCCAAACCACCGTCCAATCATGAAGTGTGCAAATCTGAAAAACGAGTATTTTTTGTTAATCAATGTTTTTCCTACCAAATCTTATTTACCCAGATCAATCACCCATCAAGTAATGTATGCCCTGGTGAAAAAACAACAGAAACCAATAGAGATTTCTATTGGTTTCTATTGTTATTTGGCCACTTTTTTGGTTTCAATTGTTTTCTATGGTTTCTGTATTTACTTCTATTGATTCCTATGGTTTAGCTATATTGACTGAACAAAAGAAAACAATTGAAACCAATAAAACCAATCGAAATTTTCAATTGATACCAAAAGAAAACAATGTTCCAAATAACAATAGAAACCAATAGAAATCTATTGTTTTTTTCACCAGGGTGGTGTCCAACTTGTTAGAATTATTTCTTTAAGGGACCATTCAAAAAGGGCGTCCCCGAAATTCCGTCAAAAATTGACCTCCCCTACCCCCTGTCCACAATGTGTCCATTTTAACCATTTTTGCCCCAGACCCTCCTCCTTTTCCCCCCTTTTAGACGTCCTTAATATTTTTGAAAAGTAGGGTGTCCAGAAAATGAGTTGGAACATACAAAGGTCCATCCTATAAATTTCCAAGCACCCAATTCCACGACATTTTCCAGATTTCTTTGATTAACGGAAATTTCCTGACCTCGAAGGGAAATTCCAGCATAAAATTGGTGTTTAGCACAAAGTTCGGCATAATTCACGACTTTCCAGAGTTTTAAGAATTCAAGTACATTTGGGACTGGTTACACATTTTGTCGGGTGTCCATTTCCCCTTTCACTGACATTTAAAACTCAAACAGAAAATCCAAATACTGAAAAATGCCATCATCAGTGGACGTCCATATTGACATTTCTTTCCCTCCTTCCCCCTATATTTTACTTATTTTGGTTTCATTAAAGCAAATTTTTGATTAAAATACTGAATCTTCATCTTCGAAGTATGTCCACTCACCTCATTGTAGCCCAAATTACCCGCTTCTCTCGTGTAAATACCAGCAGTACCAGGACCTAGTACAGGTTGACGAAGGCCATTTCTGGTAGGGTCACTAAGCGTGAACGATCGCCCATAACTGGCCATTCCCAGAACCAACTTTTCTTTCGGGGCTCCCAAATTTATTAGCCAATATTCTACGGAATAGTTCTGTTAAAATTAAAATAACTTGTCAGCGTGAACACATACAACTTGTACAAACAGAATTGGATAATTTGGAAAAAGTTATAAATCTTAGTAAGAAGAACATACCACATTCAGGGCCAATCTTTCTGGTGTATCTCCAGAATACGATTTAAGTGGAGCATTGTGTCCTGTGATTGAATCCCACGGTCCGAAAAAATCATAAGCCATCAAATTGGCAAAGTCCAGATATCTAATTAACCAGAAAATGAAATTCGTGGAATTTTTGGATTTAACGTATATAACATGTTTATGCTTTTGAATGGCTTACTGAAACATGGCTGGTACATCATAAGCACCGTCAATGGTTGATTGTCCAGCTGCTACAGCAGCGGTCAGCAGAAGTCCATATTGATTAAACTGTTGCCTTAGTTCCTATTTAAACGTAAAATATAACCATATGATAACAACTTGAGTAAACTATTTTGAAACGAGAAGGGAACTGATGAAATTGTTCAATATTGCATTATTATCAGAATGTTTGATAGTACCCTTATGAGTCATAAAAAGTAGAACCCAATAAAATAAAAAAATCACAACTTCGTGAAAAATGCTTGGGTATAAATGAAATTTGGTACTTAGAACAATAGTGTATGAACAAAAATGGATTATGAAATATACTCAAAATGTTCTCCGGTGGCCTTTAATTACACAAACCCGGAGTCTAACTCGCAATTCTTTGATTGACGAATCGAGTTCTCTTTAATTCGTAGTTTCGAGTCTTCGATATTATTAATCTTCGATTTGTAAACCTTTTCCTGGGGAACTCCCAAAATTTTGTAGTCCACCGGATTCAAGCCCGGACTGTTTGGTGACCAGTGGTTGGGTTCGATGAACTGTGGCGTTTCCAGTTGTAGCAGTTTAACTGTTTCTCGAGTACGGTGATCGGCGAGTCTTGTTGAAAAATGAAAAAATCCGAGATGTGTCACATGTCCGGAACATGTTTTTTTGTTCCTACACTATTGGCCCATGTAAGTGCCAAATTTAATTTAAATCGAAGCATTGTTCACGAAGTTGGGATTTCTTTTTATTGGGTTCTACCTTTTTATGACTTAGTGTATTTATCCTCTTAAGTTAATTACCTTGAGCAGTAGAACAAAGTTTTGCTTATCTTCAGGAATTCCACCTCGGGAACCGGGGTATTCCCAGTCGACATCTGGAGAAATAGAGAAAATTTGATGAAGTATTCATTTATTTTTAGTACACATAATGATAGGTTTATTAATGACTTACCGAGTCCATTAAATTCATATTTTCTAACGAAATCCACGCAAGATTTTGCAAATTCTTTTCGACTGGAATCGCTGGCGGCCATCTTGGAATATTTTTCAGAGCCCTCATTCCAACCACCGATTGCGATTAATGTTTTTAATGCAGGGTTTCTATTCCTAAGTGCGTTGAAACGCTTGTAAGCTCCTGAATACATTGAAAAAGTTTACTTTGAATAAGTGCTTGCAATTTTATTACAAATAGTGCTACATATGGCTGAGAAATATTTACCTTTCCCAGAATTTTCTTCCAAATCATTGTAAGGATCCATTGCATAAATATGATTTGTTGCCGTATCCAAACCAGCGAATGCATAAATGGCATGCGTACATAATGAAGGATCCAGGTCTTCCACATCAAAGTTACCACCTACAGGCCTGTATGTGGACCAACTGCCGTAGTAGCAAACTATCTTGTCTACAAGTACAATATTAATAGATACACTTCAATATATTTGTCATATTTTTGGGTGATTTCGCATTCCCAGGCACTTCTTACGAGGGCTGATTAAAAAGTTCTGGGGCTTTTGAATTGCGTGCCGGAGAGCGGTACGGTTGGCAGGATGGCAGCATTAGTTGCTGTGATATTTCCTGAGCCCAGTTGTCTTTGTAGAGTTTCTACAACCTTCTTTGTTGCGAAGTAACAGAAGATTTTGGGAAACAAGTTTCTGTCAAGTTTTGTGTGAAGTTGGGTAAAACTTTTACAGAAGCTAAGAGGTTGAAAGAGGCTTTTCGGTATGAATGACTGAGGCGATCACGGTGTCACGAGTGGTACAAGAGGTTTAAAGAAGGTCGCGACGATCATGTTTCCCAGAGTGAACATTCTCGTGCAATGAAATCATCAACTGACCATCCGTGAAATAGCGGAGAAATGCAACATTTCATTTGGCTCATGTCAACAAATTTTAACTGAACAACTGTGGGGAGAGGGTACTCACCAGACTTAGCCCCTGCAGATTTTTTCTGTTTCCAAAACATGAGAGACCCTTGAAAGGGCAGATTTGACTCAACTGACGAAATTAAAGAAAAATCGCCGGAGGAACTGTATAGGATTCCAGAAGATAAGGTCTCAGGGCTCTTCCAGCAATGAAAAAAATGTATAGCTTCCCAAGGGGAGTACTTTGAAGGAGACAATGTCCAATAACTTGTATTTTTTTTAAATAAATTTAAAAGGAAATGAGCCCAGGAAAGTTTTGACTAGCCCTCGTAATTCAGCGAACGATTTAAGTTGTCCTCTAAATCGATATTTTTATAGAAATCATTAAATCGTTGAAGGTTTAAAGCATTTCACTTTCAAATATGTACTAGGAAAAATTCTATATGCAAGTATTTATGCATTTATCAGAAAATAAAACTTCCATCTAAATTCTGAATACGAACTATACCAATGGCATATTCAAAAAGCATAACCATAAATGCAAAAACACAATTATTGATTTTACCTGTAGGCGATGGATTTCTGCTCGTTTCATTCTCGCCCATTGGAAGGTAGGTACAACAGCTGGTGAATTTTGTAACCAAAAGCGACCATTTCAGCTGGGATTTTTATGTTCGTTTAGTTTATTGAACGAGCCTTAGGGTTATTTCCAGATGTACAGCAAAACATTGACCTTTTTCGTAGAAAATTTTTTTTTGGTCAATGTTCTCAACTGTAGAGTATATTTAAGGAAATATTGTCTTGAACTGTGAGACAGGGAAGGAGATGCACGACTAATCCCCAGTAAGGTCACTTCTAAAGAACATGTAACGCCCCCCTCCCCCACATTCCTTTCCCCCATACCGAGATTTAGATTTTGGCTAATGAAATGCAAGTGATCACAGTGTCGTGGGTCATTCCTTCGCTGACCAAGATGGAGTGGTCATTCTCCTTGGCCCGCCAAGTCACCTGTCGTGGCTCGCGAGCGGGGGCAAGGTGGAAGGTTCGGATGTGATGTTCTTGCTTAGTACACTAATCTGGATTAATTTCGTCTGAGGAACTTGATGTTTATTAAATTTATTACTCGGCTTATCAACTTATAACTAATCTTATCGTTTGCTATTTACGATATGAATGTATTTAGGTTTATTATACCTGCATGTGATATGGGCAGAACAATCAAAAATATTCCAAGCATCAAAAATGGTGACGATGACATTTTACGATACCTAAGAGATATTAATATTAAAAAATTTCATTCACAAATACAGTGTTTTAAGGTATTCAATTCAGGGAATTGGAGAAAATAATGGAAGAGACCTGGAAAGTCAGGGAATTTGAGAAAATCATGGAATAGACATGGAAATTCAGGGAATTTGAGATAATCATGGAAGAGACATGTAAAGTCAGGGGATTTGAGAAAATCAGAAGTCATGGAAAGTCAGGGAACTTTTCAAATTGGTCCTGGAATATTTCTGAAAAAGACTAGCTATGCTGGCAATAATTTGCCATAAACTTCTTAAGCCATGATTGGAAAATATTAAAATATAAATTAGTTTAAAATGTTCATGTTTGAATTTTTTTGACCATTTTACTACAAATCTTTGCTAAGTAAAAACAAAGTTTTTGCCATAGTCATGGAAAAATTCAAAAATGTCCTGGAAAAACCTGGAAAGTCAGTAAATTTCATTGTGGGAACCCTGTCTATCATCGGTAAATTAACAAATATGTCAATTGCGATATGGATTTACAAATTCTTGATCGGAAATTTTTTAGAAATTTCGATTTTAAAGGGCCTTCTCGGCATTCCAGATCACATCTGGCACATACAGTTTGATCTTATTACGCATTTGGCCACATTAAATTATTATATTAAGATAAGTACAAACCTTTTTTTATCCTTAAGAGTTGTTAGTCTGATAGTAGTCTTTTTATAAAATACCTGATGTGTTCGGATGAACGCGCTTTAAAGAACTGAGAGCCCAGGAAGTTTCAGAATCCTAATCTATATATTTATACCGTTAATCTAATGGGCGATTTGTTTGTTTTTCTTATCAAATATTATATGAATAAGTGTTTACTGAACATATTTCAATGTTTATGATACACCCTCATGAATAATACGAGTCACTAATCAATGTTTGTGCAATTGTTTCCCAATTTACGTGGGTGTCGTGAAGCTGCCTAGCAAAAACACATTGCTTTCTAAGTTCAGAAATATAAATATAAATAAAGCATAATAATTATGGCCTCCGAATGTCTGAATATCGGATAAATTTATTTACGATGTTCGGATATTAAACAAAAATTAACACATTTACAATTATATAATTAACACAATAAACACATTGCTTTCTCTAAGCACAGAAATATAAATATAAATAAAGCGTAACGCTTTTAATTACGTAATTATCCCTCAACCACTATCGTCATTTTGTGATTACACAACCACTATCATGAGATCCCAAAAGACCCCAAACTTAAAGGAAATCTTAAAATATAAAAAACAAGCTTTTAATACTTTTAAGCTGTCATGTTCTGTCTGAAAATCTTTACGAACATTAATAATTCATGCATTATAGACTCTGTCAAAACAAAGAAAATGAAAATTGATTGGCGCTTAACTTTTATGTTTGAAACAAAAACTCTTTTTGTATTATTTGTCAGATTATTGATTTTTAATGTATGAATTGTTCTAGTTCGCGAAAAATGCAGGTTGTTTTCATCTATTTTTAGCAAGAATTTTAATTCTATGCAAGATAGAAACTATTAATCGGTTTTAAACTTCATCCGCAGATTTCCATAAATCATCATCTTGTCAGTTTTTGTTTTCAATTCAATTTTCTTCTTCTCTATTTTTACTTTGAGAATCTATTCTTCACAAATTCTTTTCTGAAACTGACGGTTTATTATATAATTTATCGTCATTATTTACATGATTTATGATCGGTTATTTGCATTCATTTATAATTTATGGCACAATTAACCCAAATTCACAAAGAATTCGTTTATATAATGTTCATTATGATTTATAAACAGAGACTCGTAGCAAAATTTCTTTTTTATAAAATTTAAAATTAATCGATCTAGCAGTTTTATTTTTGAAGTAAGAAATCTTTTAAAAAAAATTGAAAAAGTTTTCAGTTTTGGACTGAAAAAGAGTTTTATTTCCACGAAATGACAACATCAGATTTACGAGCATATAAACGTAGGTCTTCGCCCTTATTTCTGTTTTTTACAATCATAATACTGAGTCATCTGATAAGAGAAATTTGGGTGTCGACAATCTTTGATGCCAAACGCGCGATACGAACTTTTTCCTAGACATATCAACGCACGAAATTATTACATTCGGGGACATTTTCTGACCAATCGCAAGTACTGGCTTTGATTGAGAAAACCAAGTCAGCTGGACATTGAAACTCCAAGTATTCAACGTCATGTCCAGTGTAGACGCAACGATAAAAATTGCGGCACGAATAACTGTTTTTGCGAAATCCTTGATCGTTGCATTGATCACTGTAATCGGTTGGTAATGCAACGGCGTTGCCCACATGACCATTGTCCTCAGCTTTTATAGTCGAAGACTGTAAATTGGGCATTTTGGTGACGTAGTGTCTTCCGAGAGCTTCGTTAATGACCGTTAGTAGCGGGAATTTCATTCCGTGACAATGACCGTAAACGTCGTCCATGTCAATTGCCCATATCATTATACCACCCAAATGCATTGTCTGGCTGTACTGAATCTGAATTGGAAAAGGGAAAATCATACCATATCAAAACGTGTTATTGGAGACGATTCATTCTGCTTACTGGCCTTTGTGCAGACCATGTCGTATTCCGATATTCATAAAGGGCACTAGACGTCACGACTCATGGTCGTAAAGCAAGTTCCTGCAATGTACAAACTTTTGAAAGATACTCCCCTTTAAAAAAAATATACAGACATACTTTGAGAATAAACCATATAATGAAAATACTTGTTGCTGCTACACGACATGTAACTGTAGTTTGTATGTATACAGTGGAACCTCGGTTTACGAACAAATCGGTTTAAGAACACCACTTATTGTTTCGCTTTACGGACGATGCTTCAGTTTACGAACACATTTCTCTGGACCACCGATCAAAGGTCCGAGTTTCTGCAATTGTTTTACAAGTTCCAGCAGAACATCTTTTTACGGATAAGTTTTACTAAATACAGGTAACATCAATAAGTTTTAATTTCCAAGGATTTAAATTAAAATCGATATTAGTTTCAAAGATAAAGCCTCAATTGCAAATATTGCAACAGTTCGTGTCTTGTTTTATCCAAGCCAATTGCAGATGCAATGGATGAGAATCTAATGATGACGGCGATTTCAGACTTAAATCATATAATTAACAACAGAATAGAGTAGAATAATACACATTTTCATAATGGAAACAATGTTTGTTAAAGTAAATTTCTTAAACAGCATCTGCGAATGATCTTGATTCGCAGCAACGTCAGCATGACGACACCACGTGATGTCTTTATTTCCTATAATGCTGGAAATCATGGATGTAAGTAGTACAGTACACCCATATGGCGCCGGAAGTGACGTCATAGCTCCTCCCCCTCCGCGCATGCGCACTAGGCTC
>JAQGAE010005785.1:0-10860 GCA_034696685.1 Julus scandinavius
AAGCCTGGGCCTCAACCCTGCGAGGTCAAAGAGTGCTACACTAAAACAACTCGCAATGCATAAAAAACTAAATTCAGTAGAAATAATCATAATAGGATTTTACTGTACTATCTCATCAAGTAGTATCAACGCCACAATGTGATCAACCTGTCACTTTAATAGCATTCATTTAGCCAATTCTCAGGTCAATTATGGACATTAGGTTGGTATTCTCTTAAGGGAAACCTTATTAAGTTTTTCAAGGGAACAAAGGATTGGGGACTTCATAAGCAGAATTTTCAGTTGCTATTAAGAGATTGTGGATCATATACATACATCAGTAAATGTTTTAACCGTAAGATTTGTATTACCATATTTTACGGATTATATGACGCACCTGAATTTTGGAGACAATTTTTTGAAGAAAAAAGTGCATCTTAAAGTCCGTAAAATACGGTACCTCGTTTATAACTAACTGTCCGCCAGGCAAGATATTTTGGAAAACTTTACGACTAATTCGTTTAAAAAAATTCATTCATAAAATTTCACAAAAATAATATTGTTATATAGGGCGTTTTAGACTAACAGATTTTTAATAGGCTTTAGTTTAATAGGTTTTTATCGGATTTGGCGTATCTTGTAGGATACAGTGAAACCGGGACCCGTTTCGATTGGCAAAATTTCGAATTATCTGAACATATAAGTACATTATGGGCACATATTGCATGCTTCATTGATTTGAGTTCAGTTATATTTTTGTGGTTTTTTGTTTGTTTTGTAATCTTATTTTACATAAACAGCATTGGCACTAAACAGTGTGAAATTCTTAATTTTAGTATTTGCCCACGTTTTTGCTAGTATCATACTTGCATATTCTGTCTAACAATTCTATCATTCTAACAACAGAAACGTTCTGTGGTAAATAAATGTAATTTCGATGTATTTCAAATGGAAATTTACCTGATGTGCTCGCTCTGATTCTGCTAATTTGTCACGTCTGTTGTTGATGGCATTCTTCAGCTCCTGCCAGCTCTCCAGCAGCATATCAATCAAACTCTGGAATTCGGCAGAGTCCTCATGACCTTCGTCAATTAATTTGCGACCACTGTCACAAACCATCGTAACTCGTGGTTCGTGGTTATCGATTTCGGTTCGAAGATTCTGAAAACAAATATTCAAACAATAGCATCACAATAATTCGTTTAACAAGAATCTAACACCAAAATATAAATAATAATCAATCGCCAGCAAATAAAACAATAGTACTAACCTGGTTTTTCTTCTTCAACAATTGAACGCTGAACAGGCTGTTGCCAAAGTCCTTGGAAGTAGCCTGAGGCATTTTTTCGTCAATCCAAAGTAACTCATCTTCAACATCTCGACGGAACTGGTAGGCTTCCTTCTTCTTTGCCAACTGTTCCTTGCGAGAAACAAGCGGTGCCTTAAGGCGTTCGAATCTGCTTTCCACTTCCTGTTTCTTCTGAGTGATTTCCGGTGTTTTGTCGGGATCCAACTGGCGCAGATAATCAGCCTGGGACTGCAACTCCACAACTTGTTGTGCTTTTAGAGCCATCTGTGTCTCAATGCTCATCTGTTGTTCCATAAGTATGTTGACGCTGGTCAAATCTTGACCAGTCTCGCCAGCAAGGATTTGGCTTTCCAATTCATTAATCCATCCATCAATGTCATCACACGTTTGCTCATACAGCACCTGTCGATTGGCATCAAACAACTTTTGACCCTTATCCTTGGTCGTGCTCTCGAGATCTTCAAACTGGTGAGCCAACTCTGCTAGCTTGGGCTCAATAATTTCGCGAATCTCTGGCTTTTCACTAATTAAGTCTTCAGCTGCCTGCAAATTAATAACACTTCTCTCAGTAAAATGGAGCTCAGTATGATGTATGATCAGGGTGTCCGGCAATGCTGAGTGCCAATATCTTTCCAAATATGCAATGACATCTTTTAATTTAATAACTTCTTCGGTCTTACCTTTTGAATTGTTACAAGGCGATCTTTATTGGCAGCAATTTCTGCTGCAAAAGCTTGATGTCTTGTCCACTTGCTGTGGATGGTTTTCGCGCTTCTGTAGGTCTCATCTTGGGCAATAATGTGTTTTTCCTGTACCCATTCTCCAAGCTAGATCAGAAACAAAGCATTTTTAACCTGATCATATATTCAAAAGCTTAGGTTAACGCAAACCACTTCTTAATCATTAGCTACCTGTCCGCAGTCTTGCAGGAATTGGTGCAACTGCAATTGATCTTTAAGAATTTCCATTTGTTGATATGCCCTGTCACGGTTAGCATCCCTCCTGTCACGCATATTCTCTGCTTTTTTGTGAATTTTGTCTGCAGAGAAGTGTTCTTCGTTGCACAACCTCTGAGCAAATTGCATGATGGCGTTGATTTTCTCATCATTGGCCTCCATTGTGGTGAGGAATGCTTCATGTCGTTTAATGAGGTTTTCAGCTTGTTCCAAGTTAGACTATAAGAATAAGATTATACAAAATAAAATTTCATCATAAAGCTCACAGATTTCAAAACTTATGTTCTAACTATGACTTGCAGCTTTAGATATTTTTAGTTCTATTCAGATATTACTTTAAAGATTCAACTGAAATTCAATTATTTTCCTTGCAGAAACATAGTTGCATTACTTATCCAAAAAACAAAAAAAAAAACATAACCACAGATGATAACCCAACTCACAGGAGTTTCGTCCTTGGATAGATAGTGTTCTTGCTGATTGAGAAGCACTTCAGCCTGTTTTGCATCCCGCATGTACATTTGCAAATTGAGGTTCTCAGACAACAGTTGCTGGCGGTTCTCCCACATCTGGTGGAGCTCCTCCCAGCCATCCTTCAGTGCTTTCAGACGCTAATATACAAAGATCACAATCAGATTTGCGAAACACGCATTGATCACACAAATGAAACAAACTGAATGAAATTGTTACCTCTCTGAGGAACATGTACTGAGAGTCGGTCTGGTCTTGAGTGACATGTTCTCCATATTCCATCATCTTGTTGTAATCCTCAGTGTAGTTATCAATTTCGTCCTTGATTGCTTGGTGCTGGTTGAGCAGTTTCTCAGCTTCAGCCAAACTTGATGGAATATCTTCGGAGGCTACATCAGTCTGCGTTTTGGTCAACCATGTCTGGAAATGGTCCAAATCGCGCAAGAAGCGATGCAAGTCACCAGCTTCTTCCAGTTTTGCATCTCGGTCTTTCAGCTAAAATTAAGGAACAAATACCAAATGAATAAAGAAGTTTCATAGGCAGAGGATGGACGTGCATGGATAAGTGTCATCAAGCATGGCCATGATATTAATACACTCACCAATTGGGTGAGCTGATCCCAAACAGTTCGGATCTGAGCGATGCGCTCCCTGATAATAGCGGCTTCTTCGGGATGTTCATCCGCAATGCGATCAGCTTCCTGTTCTAGACCATCTAGTTTGGCCTGAATGGCGGCAAGGTCCCGCTCCATGCCACTGAGGCGTCTTTGTAGGGTCATGACGCCAGTTAGGTCTGTGCCCAAATCCTCAGTGGACTGCAACAACCTGGTCTTTTCTTCAATCCACGTAAATGCTTCACGACATTCGATGTGGAAGTTCTGCAGAGCGTGGGCATTGTTCAGCTCCTCTCGCTTCTGCTCGGCTTGTTCTCTCAAGGAAGACCAGCTATGACAAACAAATTGATAACATTTAACAACAAAATAATTTTGCTCAAAATATTTAAAAGCAACTTCTTTAACAAATTACCGAGCATTGACTTGATTCTGGCGAGCAACTATTTCGTCTGAGTTGGGATGTTCAACATGCAGGAGTTGGCGTGCCAATTGGTTGACGACAGCCACACGGGAAGCATTGGCATTCATTTCTTGCTCAAAGCCTTTGTAACGATGTCTCATTACTTCAACATCTTCAATATCCCTTCCAGGAACCATTGTCGCAAGCATCTTGTCCTATGATACGAAAAATGGATTCAATTAATTAGGATTGCAGCCATTACAATATTAAACGTTTCAGAAGTTTTAAGCAAGAAAATCAAAAAGAAATCTCGAAGTTTTGAAATTCTACACAATAGTCAGACTTAGATCAAAATCATTTCAAAATTATTGTAAAAGTTTTCCCATTCAACAATGGTTCGTTAAAATGATGGTTAAGATATCTGGTCAATATATTACCTTTTCTTCAATCCATTGTTCTACTCCATCAGCTTCATTGAACAATTTGTAAAGTGAAAGAGCATCAAGAAGACGTTGTTTCCTCAATTTGGCCAATTCCAAAAGTTCTTTGTAGCGTCTATCAATGCTGGCTAATCGTTCCAAAACCTCTGGGGATTGCTGATCTTGGTCGCCAAGACCACCAGCCTGCTGATGCAGTGTCTCAATGGTGGATGCATAGTTCTTCAACTCGTCTGTGACATCTTTGTGCTTCTTCAACAGGGATTGAACATTGGCTTCATCACGGCCAACATCTTCACTGGACACCAAGCGTAGTGAATCCAACATCCAGGTGTCAACGTCGTCGGCATCAGCAAAGAACTGAGGGCAAAGTAAAAGTAAGCATTTTAACACTTAGTTAATCACTAAGGATTTAAAAAATTTAACCCTAAGGATTTTAATTCTACACTAATCTCAGATATACATAAATGTAAATCAAAAACGTTCTTTGCATCTGCCTTTTTCCAAGGAGAACCCCAAAAGTTCAATATTTTACGTAATCAAGAAAATGGATACAGACTAAATGGCTACTCCATGATAAACAAAATATGCTTACCTGATGGTAGTCAACAGCTTCCAGCAGCCGTTTTCTGCGATATGCAGCCAATTCATTAAGATGGTGCCACAAGAATTGAATTTCTTCAATACGCTGCTGGATACTCTCGGAACCAAAGTGCCCCTGGGCCACAAGATCGATGCCCGATTGCAGTGCACTTTGGAGATTGGGTTCGTGCACTTGCAATTCATCCTCCAGAGCTTTGTGCTTGCTAAGCAGAAGATGGACAGTGGTCAAGTCATGCCCAATGTCGTTGGTGGAAAGAATTTGCTCCTTTTCCTTTATCCAGGCTTCCTCTTCTGCCATATCCCAATAGAATTGCCACAACTTGCGGGATTCCTCGAGGCGGAGACGTCTTTCCACGGCAAGTCGCACCAGCTCGTTGTAGGCAGCTTCCAGGCGTTGAACCTGTTCAATAACAATCTGGGGCTGGCATGGTCTGTAGCCTTGAAAAATTCGAGAAAATTCAAGCAATTAATCAGCGACCAGAAAAAGAGACAAAAAACTAAACTTAGAATGCAATTGAGTGGTAAGTGCTTACCTTCCACAGGACTCTCGTCAATGAATTTCTGTGAGTGTTGTACCACAGTTTTGACACGCTCGCCAAGTACATTGATGTCTGCCTCCAAGAGGCTGTGTTTTTGAAGGAGATCTTCAACGCCCATGAGGTGTTTGCCGAAATCTTCTGACAAAAGTCTAACCTTAATTTCTTCCATGGAGTCCAATATGTAGATCATCTCTTGGAAATTTTGCTGTAACTGCATCGACAGCTCCAACCGCATTCGCCGGGCACGCAAGAGTTCCAGAAGATAATTCCACAAACGCAGAACATTGTCTTTCCTGTATCAATAACCAAAAACCTTGTAATTTTGCCAATTTATAGATGTACAGTTCAAAATAGCATATAAATTCCACTAAATGACTAAACTTTTGGATTTTGTTTTCAATATACAAAGGTTTTTCATAAACTTTTACAACTAATAATAAAAACATAAGTCTAACATCATTTTGAAATAAAACTATCTGCATAACAAAGATACCAGCACACTCGCCTTACATAAATTATAACTTGAAATACCCTGATATACTAGCCCGGTAGAAACATTTGACATTTCATTAATTATTTTTGCTGTAACATTTCTTAACCTATATTAAATTTGTAATGAAAGGCTATTCGGGGAAAAGTAAGAAATTGTGTTTTTTATGGTATTTTGATTACATGTTCGTATTTGCACAAATATAAATGCTGCGAATTGCCAAAACATTGAATAAGTGAATGTTAAATAAAAACATAATTTTGTGCGAAAGTATTTCTAGCCAAATAATTACAAAATAAATATGGAAACTAATTTGAAATAATTTGAAAAAAGTTATTAATATAAAACGTGATATGAAATTTATCTAATAAGCTAAAAAATATTATTTGGCTTATACTAAAACATGTTTGGGCTAGATTCCGTTTAGTAGGTTACCAGATTTCTTGAAAGTTTTCCAACATACATACATTGCATATTTCTAGACATTTCCCAAACCTGGCAATGTATGGTAATGTTAAGCTTACCTTGCATTAATTCTGTCAATATCATGGTAGTTTTCAGCCTCCAGTTCCTGTGCAACTGCAACAACGGCTTGAACTCTTTCTTCATATGCAAATATGTCAGTTTCAATGGCTTCGTGTTTTTTGGTCGCCGCTTCCACACTTGCTAGGTCGAATCCAAAGTTGTCCTGTGAGACCAGTCTCTGGTTTTCACTCAGCCAAGTTTCTCTCATCCCTGCTTTGCGGTCGAATCTATGTGCCAATTGTTCGAGCTTTTCTTGTCGGATGAGCTCCTCTCGTAGAGCAAGTTCCCTCTCATGTTCAGCTTTCTCAAGCTTTTCCCAAGCTTTGTTGATGTCGGAAATCATTTTTCCCTCTTTGGGGAAATAAGGTTTCTGGTTATTGGCACGCATGCGACTCTGCAGCGTGAATAACAGAATTTCAAGGTTGCCTTTCTCGACAAACCTAGATTGTTGCAACAAAAATAAAAAATAACATCATTACCATGGTACTTGTTTGGATTTATTGTATCTATTGACAAAACAAGTTTCTTGGAGAAAAACCATTTCAATGTTTTGTTATTAAAGCTTCAAAAAAAAAAAAAAAAATCAGTGAAAGTGCCCATTTTCTGTTTTAATTCTAAAATTGGTAAATGCCGAATGGGGATAGCTGCACAAAACATTGTGACCATACAGATTATTGAAAGCTAAGCCCAAAATCGTACATACAAAATAAAGTTTTCATCTTTAGATAGCAGGAAGAACATGTGAAAGTTTCAGATTAGAATAACCTTTAACTTTGCTTAAATGTAATGTGATTTTCTAGATTTTATAATGCTACGCAAGATCCCCCAAAAAAATCCACACAAAGTATCACAGTTTGCTGATGTGGCTAAAGAAGAAAAACAATAAAAAAGCAAACTTATAACTAACAATTTTAGGCCCATACATAAACTTTTCGTAGTTTAGGGATTTTCTGTGGTTTCGAATTTCTAGGAACTTCATTCTTCAATCAAGCTCTCTAGAGAGCGAGTTATCTACAGTAGATCCTAAACAAGCAATAACTAATCATCGTGAGGAAATTTACTTGCAAAAGAGTGACTAACGTAAAAAAAAGTCATTCACTGCATCATCAAGAACAGCTTGCAAACATGTATTCCAAAAGTGGTGATAAATCAGCAAATGTTATTTTTACGCTTTTGAACAAAATATCGCTATTAAGGAATGCAGACTTAAAAGCACTTACTTAGGAGGTTTCTCCACGGTGCGGTATGTATTAAACTGTGTGAGTTGTTGTTGCACACCGCTCAGTGAATTAACGAACCGGCGGTCGGAGAGGGCGGAAATGGTCTGCTCAATCCACTTAAGGAGGTCGGAGGTGAGCTTCTCATATTCCTGTATCATGCGGTCGTTTTCCATGGCGTTTCCGACAACCTTGCCGATACGCTTGCCCTGCACGGATTCCGCCTTCATCTTGGAGAAGTAGTGATAGTATGTGACTACATAAGTGATGATGGACTTTTCGTCAGGCGATTCAACGAAAATATCTGCCGTAGGATGAAAATAAATCCAGTGTTTAGATTATGAAGCTCTCCTCATATCGAAAAAAGGGGAGAGCGGGCACTGAAAAAACAAGGCCAGGGCGAAAGCACAAAAAAAACCAGGGGTGAGGAAGGAACACTAAATCTGTAGCAAAGATAATACAGACATCTGGATTGGTCTAATTATAGATGGAAATAGCAAGAAGAGGAGTAGGAGGGGCAAGAACAGGTGAGAAAGTAGCAATCACCGACCTTCGGCATCAAGAAGTTTCGTTAGGCCCAGTTTCTGTTCTGCGATGTTGAATGCGTTATTGAGGTTGAAAATGGCGTTCGACTTGGAAAGTTTGTCGTACTGGATGAGATCGGGGCGATGCTTATGAATGAGCGCGTTGAACGCGAGGCCGTCCCTCCAGCTGGTCGTGAAGTTGCGAATGTTAACATTATTGTAGCCTGCAGTTTTCATTTGGCACCAAAGCAGCAGAGCATCTTTGGCTGACTTTGTCTCCTGATTATCAGTTTCCTCGATGGTGATATCTTGAATCTGTCAAATGTGCAGCATATTGGATATCGTTTCACCAAAACATAAAAAGCATGCATGAATGGCAGGCATCGAAATAAGGATATTTACCTGGAAACGAAGGATGATGGTCCAAATCAAGCCGAGGGTTAACCTGGAGCTTCCGTCCACTATATCGTGTGAGCCCATGTTTTCTAAGTGGACTCGTTGATCCTTGAGGAACTGTAGAGCTTTGTCTACATTTTCTAGGCAGTGAATACGCATTTTTCCCTTGGTGGGCTTTGGCTATACACAAACAAGTGGGCGATTACTAAAGTAAACAGGATCACTTCCTGACCTGTGTCTAACCATGGGAAAATTAAAGCATTTTTACTACGACAGATTGTGTTTGTTTTTTTTTGCTACAATATTCCCCAATTCTGCATTTCCCTTAATACGTTTCAGCAATCTGATTTAAGTAGGGCCTACTATACGTCAATGATGAAATGTTACACGAAAAGAAAGTTTGCCAGACAAAATCATCCGAAAAACATTTCAACGGAACTTACCAGTCGCTCTCCAGAAAGTACTTCCAGGAGTTTTATAAGCATCTTGCCGTCTCTTAAATCCGTATAAAGATCTGAAATGCGGTGGGACACACGGACTAGATGCGAGTTCACCCATTTGGTGAAGGTCTTCTTCTGAACGGTCTCGCGCTCATCTGAAAAGACAAAACGTCCGAAATGAATGAGTGATCAATTAAAAATATCAATCGCAGCACGCGTTGATGAGAAAAAAATAAATAAAATTGCTCAAAACAGATTATCTGCATACTCATTGGAGAACTCTGAGCATACTTTGGAAACCAAACAGTGTTTACACTAGTACTCCTACCACTACTGAGACGCAGATTGTCAAGGTGGAAATGATATAACAATACCTGTATTTTTTGAATGTTTGATTAGCAGTGGAAGTTAGCTCTGCTCTTTTATTACATTATGGAAACTACATCTCCATCACATACATCCATCAATAAATGTGCAAGAAATTTAAGGATATCTATCAGCGAAAAGATAAAAACTCAATTTACCGTGTCGTGTTTAAGACAAATTCTAGCAATATGCTGTCCTTCTAATGTCACGTGAACTCTTATACAAACTGCCGTATACATAATAACCAAAATTAACTCAAGATGATTGCACAAAAGTGAACTCCAGCATGTGCAATTGAACTTTAAATCTGTGCCATCTGGCTTAGTAGTAAAAAGTGTTAATGCATATAAAATACAGCCAATATAGAAAATACAGCTCCAATCGCAAAATCTTCAGGCTTTCAATATGACTAAAAGCTGATTGATTTTAGACAAAATCCTTTTTTATTTTTAATCGCAAGCATGTGTGATTGCGCTTTAGCCAAAAAAACTGACAATAATCGAGAACACGCTCGTTATCAAGTCTAGCACAAATAAGGCCAAAACTCTTGATATTTGTTTTCGCAAAACTTAGATAAGATTGTGGTTTGTAACTTCGTAAGCAGTTAAAACTGCAATTTAAAACCAATTTTTTTATAGGCACGAGGTTTGTAGGAATCCTAAAGCCGGGTCTCCACCAAGACGTACATGTACATACGTATACACATGTATTTAGAAACATATGCAAAAACGTTTGCCCTCCGGGTTTTTTCAGCCGCCATTTTGTAAATATATGTAAATGTTAAAATTTTCCACCTATTAAATGTCTTTAATAGCCGTACAATTTTGATATTTACATATATTTAAAAAATGGCGGCTGAAATGCATATGTTTGTAAAAAAACGTGTATATACGTACATGTACGTCTTGGTGAAGAGCCGGCTTTACCAATTTTGTGAACAAATTCATAGTAAATTTACTGTAGATGAGAACTCCATGATCTTTACATGAAATCTGCACTATTGTCCAATATCAAATCTCACACCATTTATCAATGATTAACAAATCATACTTTTCAGCTCGGTATGTTACACGCAATTTTACATGTTTGATTTTGAAATGTAAAAAAGGCGAAAAATGTTAAATCAAAATAATAATAAAATAACCTCAAACAAGCTAACATAACATTGATGAATGAATCATTTTACCATTAATCAATTGAAGGGAGGATTTTTGATCAGAGCTTTACAAAATACCTACAAAAAACAATAAAAGAACCCCAAAATTACCTCAATATGAGAAATTTATTCTTACTGGAATATGCTTAAAATTTTGGAAATGCATGGAATGCTTAACTTCATACACCACTGAGTTACACTCAAGGTCGTATATGTCATTAAATTTTGTGGGGGTGGATAGGGTCCAGAATCCTAGGGTGGACTATTTTGGCCATGTATTTCTGGGTCATCATTGGCCCATGTGAAATAAAAATTGCGTTCTCACCTTAAAAAATCTGCGTTTTCACCTTAGAAAAGTGGCACTTTTAATGAAAAAAAATTCCATTTCTTGAGAAGAAAAATCACACTTTAAATGTTAAAGTGTCTTTATATTTTGCC
>JAQGAE010005786.1:0-10860 GCA_034696685.1 Julus scandinavius
AACTGCGCGTGTGCGGACCTGTGCCTGGTACCAGGCACAGGTCCGCACGTATATTATTAAGCGCTTCTACAAGAAGCTTCTGTTTTTCCAGACTCCCTCCCCCCCTTATGTCCCGAAATATCTGATTTGTCAGACCCCTTCCTCCCCCTTAATCGCAGACGTCTTTTATGGATGGTCCCCAATACATTTCCTTTACATTTTCCTTAAGTTACATATTGACAGAGCTTTCAGCATCTTCCGTGATCTCTACTGAAAAAATGAATGTTCACTACAAGGTCATATGTCTAAAGGTGGCGCCACACATGGGATATTTGGCAAGTGGCAAATATTTGCCCTTTGCCAAATGGCAAGCTCACCGATACACACATGTGCGGATTTGCCGAGTGTCAAGTTTATACGGGAAAATAATTAAAATTGCACTCATTGCAAAAATAACAAATTATATTGTAGAAAAGTGATTCATGAATCGGGTAAGGTGTACGTTCGCTATGTAAACACTGATTGGCCCACTTCGATGTGGGATAAATACTGATTTCTGGTGGGACAGGCCATGCATGTATTGGGTAAATAGGCGAGTGCCTGATACACACATGTGGCGTTTGATGAAGTACACCCATACCTATGTATACGGCCTTTTTTAATTAGGGTACGTTTTCGATATACGGCCCACAATGTTTCGTTATGCGGCGGAAAATTTTTTTTTACATGGGGTGTCATTACAAACGAAGAAAAACTTGCTTGCAAAAAGAAGCAGAAAGCAAGGCAAAGCAGACAACGTTGGAAGAATTTTTTAAACTGGGCCATCCACAAAATCAGAAAACTGATTCTTCATGTTAATGTTTGTCATCAGATTAAAACAGTTTTGAAACATTTTGTTGTTTCAACTCGTAGTGTGGCGACTCGTAGAAAAAATAAGTGGGGGTGCTGCAAGTAACGCTGCAGAGTAATGCTGTGAAGCACACCAGTCGCGACAGTCCTCTCTTGCTCACAGCTGGCATGCAGCTTCCTATGTGCGCACGCGCACAACAGTCAAACACCTCGCCGCTGGAACTGTGAAACGCACAGTTGCATACAATTTTTTTAAATCTTTTTTCCGTTTATATCCAGTGATTGGGGGGGGGGGGGGTGCAGTTCCCCCGCGCAAGTCCACAGTGCCTATGGACGAGCCACCACTGGTTGTTTTTTATTTATATGTATACATACATGTGTGCATATGAATTTTTTTAAATTAACGTCTATTATCAGTACATTGTTTTGTACTTTTATTTTCATGTAAGCACTTTAAAAAAAATAAAAAGAATAAAATGCTTTATGAACTAAAAAAATATATTTTGCAAAAAATTGGAACGGATCTATTTGAATTACATGGGTTCCTATAGTAATAATTGATTAGTTATACGGCCTACTTTTCCGTAATGTATCTAGGTCTTAAAACGAGGTATGGGTGTACTTGACAAATGCCACATGTGTGGCACTGCCTTAATGTTTCTCATTGAATAAGGTGAACCTTAATTGTGATTGCCAGTGTCCTGTCACATGACTTCATGTATGAAACATTCCAATATATGCATCTGTAGCCTTGGCTGACAGCTTCTTTTCGAATTGAGAGGGAAAGTTGTTGGTTAAGATTTTCAACATTCAACATCTTGCTGTGGAGGTATAACAGTTTATTTTTTTTAAATTGTTTTTTGTGGTCTTTCCAAATAATATGCTACACATATTTCAATGACAAAATCGCATGTATCTGGGTGGTTATTGCATCATTGAGGCTGGGGAGGGGCAATGCAACAACAAATGTATGGATGGTGCACAACCAGTTTACGATCATTTGTGAACAGGTATGTCATATATAGGTAAATATATCCATATAATGACCATTTCTGGACAATTATGCAATCATCAATATGTGACTATTTTGAGCCATCAACAAAAGGCATCTGGGCACGAAGGAGGAGGTTTTTGTACATTTTAGAAAATTCAAGACATCTGCAAGACCGCTAGTAGATCCCGCAACACACGAATAATTTATTGGTTGAGCAAACTCGAATCATCTCTGAACGATTGCTTAAGACACAAATTTAGATTACAGAGCAAGTTCGGACGCTTGCAGAGAGAAGAGGGACAGATAATTAATATTGAGGTGGACCAGTGGGTTGAGGTTCTCAAGGATGGAATGCTGCCTGATAATATCCAAAAAATTTTGGCATTGGGCCCTAAATTCACGTTTGATGAACCCCTTGACATACTGGAAACCTTAGCATTGTTCGAGGCATACTGGTCTTCGCTCCCTGATATCCATGTGGACACGTTGAGGGAAAAATTGGTACTCTTTAAAAGTATTTAAAAGGAAACCGGCCAAAGGATTAAATTTCCAACTGATGTTGGGAGTATCAGAATCCAAAGTCAAGAAGTTCTTTAAGGAGACCAAAGATAAATTGGTTATTGTCAAAGCTGATAGAGCTAATAAATTGGTAGTAATGCCGAAAAGAATGTATAGGGAAAAATGATGAGGTTACTGGATGATCCTGAGAGTTATGAAATTTTGCCAGTTTCCCCATTGGTAAAAAACCAAAATAAATTGAACAAGATGGTCAAAAGTTGGCTGAACCGTGAATTCATTTCGCACCAAACACATAAGAACTTAAGTAGTGTTAATGGGATCCCCCCTAGAATTTATGGCCTGCCCAAGACTCAAACTGGATGTGCCTTTGGAACCTATCATAGCATTTAATGGTGCACCATCATATAACCTTTCTAAATTTTATGAGATTGTGGGGAAAACTGATACCTTCATAAAGAACGGCTATGGCTTGTTTGTCGTATGATGTTAGTTCACTGTATACGAACATTCCTCTTGAAAGGGTGGAACTGGTCTGGTCATCGAAGAAAAATGGGAGCAAATTATAAGCATGACTGCTATCCCCATGAGGAAGTTCATTGATGGCCTCATGTTATGCCTGAACTCCACCTTTTTTGAGTTTGACAGTAGCACATACAGACAGATCCTTGGTATGGCCATGGATTCACCGCTCTCGTCAATTATAGCTAATTTGGTAATGAAAGAATTGGAGAGCGAGGTAAAATCATTTTCCACGATTGCCCCCATGCCCCCACGCTGTTGAAGAGATATGTGGATGATAATTTTGCTATTATGAAACCTAAGTGCATTGAACCCTATAGACTTGAAATGGAAGCATTCCATCCACCACTGAACTTGAAGTGAACTGGAGTTTGAGTTTCTTGAATGTTAAAGCGACGCATGGCGTGAATGGGAACATTGACACTCAATACTATAAAACGGCGTCTAACTTAGGTAGATACTTACATTACCTCTCATATCAAGATGCAAAGCATAAAAAGCGGTTGTTAAGTCTATATTAACTCAAGCGATAAAGCTTACATCGCGTGAGGACGATAGGGACCGAATAGTGGAAGAAAATGTTAAGATTCTGCAAAGGAATAACTATCCCTTGGATTTCATTTTGAAAATCAAGAACGAAATCCTGAATCCGAGGGAAAGACTTGTACTAACCCAAGACAATATAAAGATACGGTACTTGCCTATTCCATTCAAGAAAGGTTTACCGGATAGAATTAACTCGCTCATTAGAGAATACGATGGAGTAGTTGCTTCAAAAAGCCGCAATACGGTTAAGTCTTTTTTCCCATCGTTGAATGCCCGGTCCCGAGGGATCTTTGGTTGCAAATAGTGTATGAAATTTCGTGTGGGTCATGTGAATATGTGTATATTGGGCAAACCAAAAATTCCCTTAGAAAGAGGGTGATGCAACAACAATATGATGTGCGTAATAGGAGAGTAGCGAACAAATTGTTGGCGAATCAAATATGGAGCGAGTGTCCTGGACACATTATTAAATGGGCGGGTAACAGAATCATCACGGGGCAACCCAGATTCAAAGCTAGACTACTAAAGGAAAGCACCCATATACAAAATAACCAAAAAGCCATGAATTTAGCAATTCACCGAGGGGCTATCCCTATTAAATACCAGGAAATATTAAGAAAGTTTACAACTAAACATGGGCCTACGACACGGAAAAGATATACCTGTGCATCAGGAAATACTGTGCGTGATGCAACATTAAAGAATTGCAACGCCCCTAACCCTCTTACATATCCAAATAATATTGCCAATATAAATGCGAAATTGTTGAAAATGAATGATAATGATAAGGTTGTTAAATGATGGACCGACTAGACCGAACGACACGCGAAGGTCCCCTCAGAATATTGGTGTCCTACCATCGAATGGTTTGAACACGCAAGCTTTGATCTTGCCCCCAATGTTCCCATTTCCGCCTCCGCCGCCCTCCTTCTTACAACAACCCCCGGTGTGAGAGGACCATACAATGGACAATGGCCATTTTAGGCAGGCGTCACCCACTTGTACAGGTCGGCACACTTGTTGCAGCATAGGCGCACATTTAAATTTGCCACCGGCAGCAACGATGGACGCTACACGAAAACAACGTTTGCCAAACAGAGAATTCTTCTCCCACACTTCATGTACCTCAAAGCATCCAGAGCTCTTAAGCCGCATCTCCACTGCATTGAACATTGAACATAAAACATGCAAACTGCAAACATACATACATGCAAAACAAACCTGAAATATTGTATTCCTCAACATGTTGAAGAATGCAGACCTGTCACTTATAAGTGTATATGAATAGGCGTACACTTGTAAGTACATACTTATATGTCTGAGCATGCGCAGTAAATTTGCAACACTTTTCCCTTTGATCCGGACCACTCACGAGTGATCAGAAAAATGTTGATAAAACATGGTTTTTGAACATCAAAAAAACGTCCTAAGTTTGCGCATAGATCACGGCAGGTAAACTTGTTTCTCTCAATTTGTTTCCGCATATCATGTTGATGAACATTTTTGTTCAATGTAGTGGAGACGCGGCTTTAGAATGCCCTTGAGGCTCATCCCAAACTAGTGGATAGCTCACTGAGTCACAACAATATCCAATACACCACAGACCTGAATTTTAATGTCATCGACCCACAACACCTTGGCCTTTACCACCTACTAACAGAGCTCACAGATACAGCCCAAATCATCCCTTCCAACACCAAAACAATTTCATCCCCGTTATCTCCCAACTTATTTCTTCCTTACGACTTCTTAAAGGTATAATTTTATTTTGTACTACATACCACAACTGCTAATATGAAGTAAGGCACTGGAAAACCGTTTCAGATGCTTGTCAATAACAAACTTGCGGTATGTCGGCTCAAGCTTTTGAAGTTCATTTAAAAACGGCAAGTATTCTTTTGGATCCTGGAAAAATGACTAATTAGCATATTTCTTCTAATGTCACAAGCGTTCTTCAATGGAGCACTAAGTTTTATAAGTTGTTCTCCAACTCACCCTTTGTGATTTTTCGGCAACCATGATCACAAGCTCAAAGTCGTAGGTCCCCAATGCAATATTGTACAAATCATTCACATCCACTAAATAGAGTAAATGATTAAGCGCCATGTCCGAAGTTACTTCTGCTGTATATTCGGAGTGCATCTTTTTGCTATCTGTGAGTTTTTGGTATAAACGACAATCATTAGTTGAATAATAGTTGTGCATGCAAATAACATTCTGCATCAGAGGTAAATAAATTCAGGAACCTTTTAGAACTTTGATTTTCTGAAGAGCAATATCAAGTTCCGGAACGGATTTCTTTACATAGGCAGTCAAAACAGCGAGAAAGAATCTAAACAAAATTGATAATATTTAACATTTCATGTTGTTTATTATAACCATTGCTGTGATGACATTGAAAAACAAAATTATTTATAAACCACATATTCAATGCATAAAAAATAAGTTAAAGCTGTCGTTCAGCGCCTGAAATATCTAAACTCATCTTGTAAGCCACAGTAGCAACTTTGCCATTAAAATAGAATGCTCGTCTAAGAGATCAAAACCACATCAAATATCACACTTACCTATTATAATCAAGTTTCTCCATCACTTCAATCATGGCATCACATATTTGGTTGACTTTATTTTTATATTGCTTTTGATCACCTGCAAACCTTTCCGAGCCATATTCAAGAGCACAATAAGCAGTCCCATAAAGAGTGCATCTCACATTTTCCTCCCTTAAAAAAGAAGAAAAAAAACCAGTTAACAATTAAGTGAAAACATTTGTCTTATAGCAAGAAGCAATTACATTCTTAAATTATTGTTATATAATTCCGTACATTGTAAATAAGTGCTACTTGAAAGATAGAATTAGAGACAAACATGGCAAAAATTAGTGTTATAAATTACAGTAGAACCCTGTTAATATGTTTTTCAAGGGACCAGAGTTGGGTTTTCTTTTAACATTATATTAGGTATCTTTTCAGTTGATCTTTTTTGGCTTCTATGCCACACGCACAAAAAAAAAAAATCAAATCTACCCAACTTTGCCTGGTTATTCCTTTTTCAAAATTAGTCTTTTGACTGAATAGTTAAGGCTATATACAATTGTTTGACAACTTCCAATAGGGTTAAAGGTAGGATGAAGCTTCTCCTTTCGTTGCTTTGTGGAGTATGATGTTTAGCAAATTCTAAAACATTCTTCAGTTATATCGCCATTTCGGTGAAATGCGAATGGAAAACTTGAGGAAAAAAAAACGAACTTTTGATTTCTTATTCAGGAAACCATATTAAGCGGGAAAGCTTACAGTGATAAAAAAAAGTATTTGAACACGCATAATTCTGTTAATATTTCCAGAAGTATATTCATTATAAAAATGAAATTTATTACAAAGCTTTTGTACTATTGAACAAAACATTTGATGGTAACTAACTTTCATAAATGTACTTGTGCATTTTTTTACAAACAATAACAACAAAAATGAAAGACAAAAAAGTATTTGAACACTTGATCAAATCCTATGAATAATTATCAAATCAATATTTGGTATGCACATTGTTTGCATCAATCACAGTTTGTAGTCTCTTTGGCATCGATTGGGCAATAGTTTTCGTTATTTCAGGTCCAATTTTCCCCCAAATCATCAAGAAGAACAGTGTGTAATGCTTGATGTTTAGAAAATCTATGTTTTCTAAGTTTGCGGTCCAAAATACTCCACAAATTTTCTATTGGGTATAAGTCAGGTGACTGGGGAGGTGTAAGAAGACGTCTTGGTGCATTATGCAGCAACCACTCCCTGGTGATGTTGGCTGTATGTTGAAGATAAAATGACCCGTTTAATCCTAATTTGTCCACAGACTCAGGAAGGTTGCTCCCCAAAATATAGATATACATTCTGGCATTCACATTTCCATCAATAAATGCAATATTTCCTAACCCAGATGATGCCATGAAACTTCAAAGCATTGCATGGCCACCTCCATGCTAAACTGAAAGACTGAAGTTTGCCAAGGAATATACAAATAATCCTAGCTGATTTTTGGGACAAAGTTGTATTTAGAGATAAAGCAAGTTTAATTTGTTTGGTAGTGACGGAAAAAGATAGGTGTAGAGGTCCAAAAACACAGCCCTGGAAGCCAAGAATGTGGTCCCAACATTTAAGAATGGAAATGGCCATGCAATGCTTTGGGGTTGCATAGCATCATCTGGGGTAGGAAATATTACGTTTATTTCTGGAAATATGAATACCAGAAAGTATATCTATATTTTGGACAGCAACCCTCCTGAATCTGAGGACAAATTAGAATTAAATGGGTCATTTTATTTTCAACATGGTCATGATCCTAAACATACAACCAACATCACTAGGGAGTGGTTGCTGTATAATGCAACAAGACGTCTTCTTACACCTCCCCAGTCACCTGACTTAAACCCAATAGAAAATTTGTGGAGTATTTTGGACCGCAAACTTAGAAAACAGATTTTCTAAACATCAAGCATTATGGACTGTTCTTCTTGATGATTTGGAGGAAAATTGGACCTGAAATAACAAAAACTTGCCCAATCGATGCCAGAGACTCCAAACTGTGATTGATGCAACAACTGTGCATACCAAATATTGATTTGATTTGTTGTTTTCGTTTGTAAAAAAATGCACAAGTACATTTATGAAAGTTTTGTTAGCATCAAATGTTTTGTTCATTAGTACAAAAGCTTTGTAATAAATTTCATTTTTATAATAAATGTATTTCTGGAAATATTAACAGAATTATGGGTGTTCAAATACTTCTTTGATCACTGTATACAAGGGAACAATTAGCACTAATCATATGGGGTTTAAATCTGAAATGCAAAAAATCGTTAAAACTTCTTAAGAAATTGTGCAGAGGTAAAGTGCATAATGTAAGGACCTGAAAACTAATATCTGCCAGTTTTTCTAAATTCTGACATACTTTTGGAACATTGGTAGATGCCCTTAACAAATGTGGCTGTCCTCCACTGCAATATCCTATCTTGGATTATCTTGTGAGGATTCCAAATACGAGCGCAGTATTCGAACATAAGGCGAACGACAATTGTGTAGTCAGTTTTCCCAGTATTTTCTGTCTAAAAATATGTAATCGACTTCCTCTCCATTGCCAATGTTTAATTGACGCACTTTGGATATTATGAATAAACAGGGTCAGCTACGTTTTACAAAAATGCCCCGTTTTAAACCCATAATGATTATCTTACGTTCAGGTGAAATAGAACCACACCATTTACAATGGGTCAAATTTGTAACATCATTCACATTTAAATGAAAAGACTTAAAATAAAAAAGAAAAATTGATAAAAATAACTTAATGAGTTTTCAAGGTATCTTATTTGTTATTTTTCAATTTAAAATTTCAGGTTTTAAAAAAAATTAACACCTGCGGAATTCATGGCCCCTGCCATGGATGAACATGCATTGGTTCAACTTAGATTTACGGTTGCACCCCACTTTGGTCTACTATTTTTAATATGGTACTACATGCCCTTATTTCACAGTTTGTCTTCATAGTTGTTTTATTAACAAAAGAAATTTTATTAGAGTGGGCTATGAATATACAACTATAGCTGTCCACACTGTCCCTCCCTTAGATTGTGGTTTAGATAAATAGGAGAACAAAGGAGAGGAAGGAGGACGTCTACAATCAATTTTTAGAGGAACTATCCTGGCAATAGCCTGGAAATAAGTGTGGAATACCGAGAAAACTACAGTTATAGTATAGCCCATCCGGCCTGGAATCGAGTCCAGGTCTTCGGAATGCAAGACTGGTAACTTCAAAACTATGACACCCAATTTGGTATTAGTGAGTCAATCACAAGAGTAGATTAAGTTTGTGAAATCGTTAGTAATCAGTTTTCAATTATGTCATTCAACAATCAAGAAATGGAAATAAGTGTGTTATCAACCGTCTCAAAGCAGTAGTACAGATCATACTCACGTCAAACTAGACAAAAACAAATTGATCAAATTGACATCTTCAACCTGGGCCACGAATTTCTCAATATTCTCCATAAAAATCTGTGATAAGATAAATTGGATTAAATTAGTTAAATAATATATAATTAAACTAGTTCGTTTTCTACTAACAGCCATCGTCAAATGAAATTCCAAAATCTTGCATTACCCCAGGGTTATGGTCATATATAAGATTCATGTTAATGCGATGTTTCCTCATCAACAGTAGAGCCTCTTTAAACTGCAATCTGAAAAACGGGAAAAAGCTTGAGTACATTTCCAGAGATAACACTACAATGTTACCATCAATCAAATTAACAAACTTGTTTAAATGGGACCATGAGCAATATAAGACAAGTGCTCTAGGATATATGCCTTCCAAATTCCCACGTGGCATTTGAAGGACCAACTTGGTGTCCTGTGGGATGACTGTCACAATACGTGAACCCCTCTCAAGTTGTCTAATTTGATCAGTTTTTTGAATATTTTCTCTGATAGTCACACCTGCAACAAGATTTAGGTTAGATTAATTGCAGTGACTTATTAGGAAGTCACAAATACAAGACTGTTAGGAAGTAATAAAAGCCCTTAATCAACTCCTTGCAGTTAAAAACCAGGAAACGTCTAACAAAGATTCTCCAAGATAAAGGGACAAAGTAGAATCCAGTCAATTCTTCAAATTTTCAAAATAAGTACATAGAGTTAATGTTAACTTTTCAGGTTTTATAGTTTCCCCACTTAAGTAAGTAATGGGCGCGTTCAGAGACACTCCATGGGAAGTAATCAGTTAGTAGCAGAATAAACTCCCGGGAAGAATGGCTGTGAATGCTGTGGGAGCACTACCAGGATTTTCGACTGCATATCGTCTGCTGGAGGGTCATTAAATACGACGTTGTTACATTAATTGAATTAATAAGGTCTTCGGGAAAAAACTTTGAATTGTTTTAAGGTCATATTGAAAAACAAAAACGGATGTATCCTGTACCTTTTCGTAAGTTTTCTGTATTTTAATGTAAGATGTAGCAGCAAAAGTAAGTTGGTACGTTTTCTATTTTTCCTTAAAATATTAATTTTAAAATTCAAAAAGTAAAAAGCAGACGATTTTTATGACGTAACGATAGGAATGTTTTTCTACTATGCGGCGTGTGTGCAAGACTACACTTCCGACGCCGGATTCTTAACGCCCTTAGTGATTGATACTTCCCGGTGATTGTCTCTGAACGCGCCCAGTATCACACGATACCAGGCTTTTGATTATCAAGTACATTTTCCAAATTTTATAAGTATTTAAGCTGGATCACAACCCTATCACTTTCAATGGGTGAAATTTTAAAACACAATTCCATCCAAACCAAAAGAGATTAAATAAAATTAAAAATTGTCTAAAATAGCTTGATAAATCAGCAATGGTATCACTTTTTCGTTTTTGACTTTGAAATGGTAGATTTTTTTAAAATTAATAAACAAGTTTGAAAAATG
>JAQGAE010005787.1:0-10857 GCA_034696685.1 Julus scandinavius
CACTGTAAGTTTCAAAAACATGTTTTCGAAAACTCTGCTTTTGCTTTTGCTTTTGGTGCGGTGAAGTCGCACCTTTATGGTTGCATAAAAAATAAATACAATTATTCTGTTGAATTGATTGTGGCAAAATATGTTCTGCAGAAATCTACCTCTAAACTAATACACCCTTCTAAACTAATAATCCCATTTATACAAATAAACCCCTCTAATCTAATAAACCTCTATAAACAAAAAAACCTCTAATGCTATAAACCCCTTTAATCTAATAAACCACTGTACTCTGATAAACCCCTTTAATCTAATTTACCCTTCTAAACTAATAAACTCCTATATTCTAATAAAACCCTCTGATCTAATTAACCTCTCTAAACTTATAAACTTCTCTAAACTAATCTTTCTTATTTTTATAAGGTGTTTTACCAAGTGAGGGTCTCCATGGTGAGTGTTCATTAAATAATAAATATAAATATTTGTGTAAATAATAACTAAGTAAAATCAATGTTAAAAAGAACAATCATTCTCATCGAGTCGTGGCACACAAAAACACCACAAACTCCCCCTTTTCACAACACCCCTTAAAATCAAGAACACAAAAAAGTTAAAAATTACACTTAGTTCAAATAAGGGGTTAAATGCTCAATATGGTCTGGTGACAGGGGCTAGGTAAAGAGATCTGCCAAATTGGCTTTAGTTGACATATATATTATAACTGAAACAAAGCCTGCTTATGGTCTCGCACAAACCGGAGTTTAAGGTTAAAGTATTTAGTGGTGCCATTTTCCACTTCGTTCCGGATGGCATGGATCGCAGACTGATTATCAATAAACAGTACTGGACGGTCTGCCAAATAAGCTCTTTTATTACTTCGATGGAGGCGATTAACTCAGCCTCCTTAGTAAACTGAGCAACGATGGTCTGACGTTTTGAACAACACGATATCGAGGAATGTCTCATCAATACAACCATTCCCGATACCGAGTGACTCGTATCGATATCGGATCCCAGGATGCATCAGTGTACGCCTGGACTACAATCTTTGCTCCTAACGAGAATCAGACTTTTAATTTTAGTCTGGCTCACATAATTGAGCAAATTCTCCGCTTAGTTGTAGGCCAATAAAGTAGGCGCACTACTGAATTTTGCTTATGTATTGACCGCTACCAAAATATCAGGTCACATCATCATGGCGATATAAAGCAATGAGCCTATTAAGCTCCGATATGGGTACGGAATCAATTCTTTCCCATCTCCCATTAATTCCAGGGACATAATAGTCCTGACCCGGAGTGGCTCCTTTGCCTTTCTTACCGAAACCAAAGTCATCCGTTTCACCAAAGATTCAATGTAGGGAGTCTGACTCATGCTCGCGTGGTCCGATCCCTGTTTGATCTGGATCCCCAGGAAGAAGTTCACAGGTCCGAGATTTTTAATGTCGTACAACTCCCTAAGGCTTCCGAGCACCTCGGCCTGGACCCTACTATTCCTACAAAGGACCAGCAGGTCGTCCACGTAGACAAGAATCAGTGCATCTCATGTCAACAGATAGGTGCACTCACAAGTGGCGAGTGGAAAGAACCCACGAGTCTGCAACTCCTCATGCAAAGTACTCCACCAGCACCTTCCTGCTTGGTGGAGCTCGTATAGGGATTTTTCCAGCCTCCAGACACAACGTGATGTTTGATGCCCTCCTGGTGGAGGCTCCATGAGGATTAGCTTGTCAAGTGCACCATACAAAAATGAGCACTTGGCGTCAAGGTGATGTCAAGTGCGTTAGTCATTAAAAAGAACAATCATTCTCACCGAGTCGCGAAACACAAAAACACAACAGAAGCGAGACCAGGAAAAGACGGCATTATAATGTTCCGAAGTGCATTTTGAGTTTGCATGTATGCCTTTCGGATTATGTAACGCACCAGCTACAATGCAGCGGGGCCTGGATCAAATTTTTTTGCACCTGAAATGGGAGGCATGCCTAAAATATTTGGATGTTATTATCGTGTTTTCCCTAAGTTTTAAGTTATTTTTGGAGCGTTTAACGGCAGTTCTGTAAGTATTGTCCTGTCATAATATTAAGTTAAAGCCATCCAAATTTTTTTTGGTTACGAACAGGTGAAATATTTGGGTTATGTGGTTATCGCATAAGGAGTGGCCATAGACCCAGACAATATTGTGGCGATACTGAACTTCCCCAGGCCCGGAAATTGAAGAGGGGTTTAAAGTTTTTTGGATCTTTGTGGATACTATAAAAGATTCACAAAAATTTTGCAAGTATAGCCAGGCCACTGATTAATTTGACACAGGAATCAGTCCCATTTGGCTTGGACAGAGTTGTGTGAGCTTGCGTTTAATACATTAAAGGAGGCTTTGTGTACGGTTCTTCTATTGGCAATGTTCGACCTGGCTGCGCTGTTGAGTTTGCATACAGATGCATCACAAGTGGGAATGGGTGCAATTTTATATCAAGGTACTAAACCTAATCAGCGGGTATTGGTCTATGCAAGTCAGGCGTTACTACCGGCAGAAACTAGATATACGGTGACAGAACTAGAGGCCTTAGCAACAGTATAGTCCGCAGAAAAGTTTCATCACTACTTGTTCTTGAATAAAGTCACTATTGTGTAATGACCCTGGAGGCAGGGTTGTGGAGTGTGTCATTGAGCGGGGTCAATTGGTGCGGGGAATGTGGAATGCGCGGTACAAAGTATGTGACCCTCTCTGTTGCCCCGAGCTGACCAGCATTCCATGCAAGGCTTGCTGGAAAGCTCGGGTCGACGGAGGGGGCAGTCCAGTTTGGAGAGCTGACCAAGAAGGTCAGCTCTAGAGCAGTGCGCACGAGCTCGGGCTCGTTTTTGTTGGTATTTTTGTCGGGGCTGCGAAGTAGCAGCCCGCGTGAACTTTAAGTTTATCTTTGTTTGAATCAGCGGCTCTTGGAAATAAATTGTTGGTTATGTATTTCGTGCCCGGCTCTGGTCTGTTGACTTTGGGATGCGGTCCTTTAAAGCCTTACAATTGTGACCATAAGGTCACAATGAGGTTTTGTTAAAGAAGGAATTTAAACGATCACCCGGACCACGGCGAGGATCAGCTCAAGAACCTACGGGAGTACGTAATGTGGCGATACCAGAATGGAAGTCCTGCCGGAGGAGATTGTGCTTCTCAGGGATCGACAGGTGGCTCCACGTAGAGGCTTAAATTCATCCGTGGATCGTCATCGTCGCAGAGAGAGGGCATGGTTGAGACGAAGGGCGGAGAAGGAGGCCGCAGCCCAGGGGGTGATGGTGGTACGGGACCGTCAGGCAGATGATTGAAGCAATTGTGATTTTTTATTGTTGTTATGGCAAAATCTTTTAAAATTTTGTATTTTTTTAGTTTTATTGTGAAAGTTGGCCTGATATTGAAGGGTTGTGCGTCTTCAGGAGTAGACATCTTAAGGGGAGGATGTAAGAGTCCAAGGTTGGACTCGGGACTGGCGGGTCATGAAGGCATGTGAGTGATGCCAGGAATGTGAAGACTCGGAGTCCAAGTATGTGACCTCTGTTGCCCCGAGCTGACCAGCATTCCGGTAGAAGGTTTGCTGGGAAGCTCGAGGGAGCAGAGGTCAGTCCGGATTCGAGAAGGCACTGAAGTGGTCACCTGTCTTTTGGTTTGTGCGAGCTCAGGCTCGGAGTTTTAAGCTTTTGTCAGGGTCAGCGGAGTTGTGGCCGGCAGGTTTTAGTTGTGCTTTTTTATAATTTCGTTTGTTACGTGTGAATAAACACTTTATGCTATTCGATGCCCGGCTACCTTTTCATCTTTAATTCGCTTTGGTCCTTCTAACATAACAGTTAAATTATATTATCCAGTAGGTATCAAGGTATTCCTTATTTATATTATAAGTATAACATTTTTAAACATTTGATGGTTTATTTACGTTTATTTAATTGTCATCAAAAGGTTTCTTTCAAATTCAATATATTTTTTAGGTTTCAGAAATGTATCTATGGAGAAAACATTTATAAGTATAAAAAAGTGAAATAAAATTAATACATATACTTCAAAGATACTTTGATATCATTGTCTTAATGCAAAAGTAACATTATAGTAATACATTTAACCCTTTTATTAAAAAAAGCATTTAAAGTTCTGAAGAATTAAAGAGCAATTTTACTAGCATGTTTCATAAATTATATTCATTGTTGCTGTTAAAAATTGATAATAAAGCATATCACTTTATTACTTCTGCATTAAGAATAGCTAATGCTTGAACCTTCCATTGTCCAAATAGGACAAAGTTCGGCCTCAGCCTCGAATGAGAAGCGGAGATATTTAATGTATCCAAATAGAGAAATCAGGATTTTGGAATTTCCAATTTCTTCTAAGACTAATCCTAAAACAAAAGGGATTAGCAGACAGAAGGAATTAACTCAACCTCTTGGGACCCATTAGACAAATGCTAATTTGGTCAAACAAACGTGAATTCACACAAAGACTTCACCAACGTAAATTCGACCCCTAATTCTAGTGGTTTAATTCTACAAAGTGGGATCCTTTCAACTTGTATATAAACGGCTCCCAAACTTTAGCTAAAGCAGAGAGAGGAAACGGTTCGTAGCACAAACTTGGATTGTCTAGGCTGTAGAGCATTTGCTCCTGATTGCACTTATGTAAAGTTGATACTTCTGTTAAATAAAAGACTTAGAAAAAAACCAATATGACTTGGAAAATTCTCTCTGTTCATTTTCAGTATCATCAAGCTTGCAAAGGACTTACTGTATAAGTCCTTTTCAATCACTCTCCAAGGCCTGCTTCCCTTGTCATATCTTCAATTTGCAATGTCAAAGCGGTTCGGCCTTAAGAATGCCGAACACCGACAACTTCGGCATTATTTAACATACCGTCAACTTTGACCTTCCCTTAAGCTTCTCAAGCTAAGGTGCATCTACCCATTGAACTCACCAAAAGCAGTCACCTCATAACTGGTGCCCAACAGCGAGGCCGAACACCCACGACACCACGAGACAAACAATCTCGTACTCATGATATTAGGCAATAATACCAGTTATTCTCACTGATCATAACTGGAGCCCAACAGCGTGGCATGTACACTCACGATCCGAGATTAACAAATTCTCGTGCTCTAAAAGTACTCAGCCCTATTAATAACTGTGAACTAAATAGTTCACAATTAAACGCTCAACAGCAAGAATACTAGTTATTCTTAAAGCTCATAATTGGCATACCAACAGTGTAGCCAAACACTAACTCTCGAGACAAAATTCTCGATAGCAATTATTCTTGGAAGAATTCTTGGTCATCATTTCAGATTCCCCCTCGTTTTAACCTTTCTGCACATACTCTATTAGTAGGGTTCCTTCCTTTCTTTATCTCATAATTAACCGGACCTTTCTGCTGAACTACCCCATCCCTTCCCATCGTGGGGCGAGTTTCTTGCCCATGCCTGGTTTATGTTGGCCAATTTTCAAGTAGACTGTATCACCTACTTTAAACTTAGGTACTGCGGTACCTTTATCATATTGTCTTTTCACTTTTCCAAAGTGCTTGGTTATCTGCTTGACAGCCTCTTCATGTGCCAATCTCATCCTTAATCTAACCTCTTCATGATATTGATCATCATTATTCGTTAGCATCCTTCATGGACTTGGAATATCCTCAAATGGCATGTTATAATCCTGCCCAAACATCAGAAAATATGGTGTCTCGTTAGTGCTGGTATGGGGAATTGAGTTGTAAGCACTCGCTACATAGGGAATCCACTGATTTCAATCTTTTTGACTATGCTGAACATAGTGTGACAAGGAGTTTGCCAATGTCTGATTGTATCTTTCTGTTGCACCATTTGCTTGTGGGTGGTAAACTGTAGTTTGAATTTGTTTTATGCTTAAGAGATTACAAGTGTTTTTCATTAATTCCCAAACAAAATTAGTCACTCTATCAGTGAGTAACTGGATAAGGGCTCTAATAGGTAACAATCTTTTCCGCAAAAACTTTAGCAATTGTTTCAGCTTTTTAAATTTTCCAAAGCGAATACACACACAAACCGAGTTAAATGATCTATTACAATCAGGATATATTTCATTCCTGTCAAACTTGTAGGCAATGGACCTTTATGTTCATACTAATTCTCTCAAACTTCTTGCTAACCGGATGTAACGGTTGCAAAGGTAGATTTACTCTCCCATGACCTTTCCTAATTTGACACTGTTGACAACTCTGGCAATAATTGGTTATGTCAGACTTCATATTATCACAATAAAATGATCTTTTTAGTTTTCTGTATGTTTTTCCTTGAATTTGATGAGCTGAATAGGGTGCATCACGATGTGCCCGCAATATCTTGTGCATAAAACTAAGAGGAATTACTACTTGCTCAAATGCTTCCCTTCTCCATGCACTTTGCTCAATTTAATCCTCTCATAATAGAATACCATCATCATCTAAGTAGAATAAAGCCTTGTCTGCTCCCTTCTCTATTTCTGTTATGATTTGACCCATCTTGGTGTCCTCTCTGTGCGCTTCTTTGATGGTACAGCGACTTAGGATTAGCATGGGAAAATTCTCGTTCTCCTCGCCTTTCCTAACCGCTGTAATAATCAGGCCAGTTAATTGGGGATTGGTTGATGATTGGTACCAAATCACTGATTGATTCTCCAAGGGACATAGGCCTAGACATGGTTAATCATTAAGGTGCCCACAAAAACGGGTATAGTGGCACATGTTAGGAGGGGCACAGCGTCAGCGGTTCATGCCCACTGAACGCTAAGTGCTCCCAAAATATACCGATAAAACACCGGAAGACGTACCCCACTGGGGAAAACAACTCTAACCTAGAGGCTAAACGACAGATACAGGATTAGCCCCAAGAACCCCGGATGAGGCATCAATGACTCAGGTCATGGTGGAGGAACATTTCCCACCTACATTGTCTGGCCCAGTCATGCCAGCCTATGCACTAAACAAATGGAAACATATATGGTCCTGCTTGAGGCACACGGAGATGAAGTGTTTGAGAACAGATGATTTAGTGTCCATTAACAGAGCATTCATTAATGGGCCTGTCAACCATAACTCCTGAAGTGAATGGCTAAAAGCACTTAGCACGAGAAAGCATTCGCAACCCACACTATCCGGCCCAGGCCCGTCATCTTAAAATCCGAGTTGGTGTGACCAAATATGGTCCCGGTGAAAGCTGATGTGAGCCATGGCACGTGGGAGAAAAAACCAGAATATAAGGAGCGGCTACTCCAGCAACAAGGCAGAGTCGGAGGGAGAGCTGGAGAAGAAGAGTCGGAGGGAGAGTCCGAAGCAGTCTAAAGCAGTCTGAGGCAGAGTCGGAGGAAGAGCCGGAGAGTTAGGGAAGCAGAGCCAGCGGAGGCCTTGGGTGTCTCAAAGAAGTGTGGGGACAAGAAATGTCCAGTCTCAAGGAGAGGAAGTGCTAAGTGCGGGAGCAATTTCTGAGAGCAGCGGCAAGACCTGAGGGCCATGTTCCAGGAAAGGGGGATGTTCCCAGAGTAAAGGGAGAGGACTACCAAGGATGGTAAGGCTACTGGTTTCATTTTTGAGGGGTTTAGTAGGATAGTTAGGCCCTTTCTGTGTGTACTGCTAACACCCTACATAATTAAACTGTGTTGCAACTGACCAGCTGACTTGTGTGAATGCCTTTGGGGAACCAGGGTTTGCAGATAACTTAAGGATGCCAACCCAAAACACCTCCGGGAAAAAGATACGCTCCAGGCAAACCTTAAATCAACGAGTGATGTGTTAACGCCGGACAACCCTTTTAAGGTAGGGGGTTGGGGTAACATATTTGGTGGCAACGATGGGATTAGATAAAAACTCGTTGGGTCTCATAAAGCTTGGTGGGGTCCTATAAAATTAGTTTGGGCCCATTTAAATCCGGTTTGGGGCATTGCAAGTCAGTTAATTCTTTTGGAAGCTGGTTTAACTAGTTTCAGTTGGTTAATGTCTATTGGGACAGTATTGTGTATTGGATGGCACCACTGTATAGCCATAGCTTTATAGTATTGGGCATTGAACAATGGTATTAGGGTTATAGGCCTAAAAAGAAACAGCCTAGTTTGCGTGTGCTTCAAGAAAGTCTGTCATAAAGTTGATGACAAGCCCTACCTTCAGGGATAACACTACAGGCATAGTTAGGAGTTCAAACAAATTAGTTGGGTCCCCATATCGTGGGTCCTAGTGCACCTAGGACCTTGAAATTCTCTAGGATAGCAGTGGGGAATATAAGGAAGGGATCCCATTGGGCAGGGGGCACAGGTCCCTAACTTTAAGAGTTATTAGGGCATGAATAAGGCCAAAGGTCCCAAAACATAGGGCCTTGGACCAATCTTGGCAATATACACAGTGGCAGATAGGGGAGGTAAATGAAGATAAGTTGCCAAAAGGAGGTGTTGTAACTACCCCTCCTTCTGTTACTTTTGTGCAACTTCTCTGCTTTTGAAGTTAGACCCCAATGTGACCACTCAAACTGCTCAGCATCATGAAAGGGACCTAATGTACACAACTTCCTATTCGGATGCAGGACTTCTTGTTGGTTAAGGAATTGAGTTAGACCCCCATGTGACCCCTTAAACAGCTCAGCTTGATGAGAGGAGTCTTTTGGACATCACTTCCTGTTTGGATGCAGCACTTCCGGTTTCTTAATACTTGAGTCAAAACCCCCAAGTGACCTCTCAAATTACTTGTCTGAAGGGGACTGGTTTATTGGTGTTGTTGGTATTGATGTCAAGGGTCAATAGGTCAACATAAGTGAGAAAATGTAGTCTGGAAGGCTTTCCAATGTCCTACAACATCTTAAGGTATAGGAAACAACTTTTGGGAGGTAATGCGAAGATCTTATGATCTCCGGACTCGGCATATCCTCCATAAGTTAGAGCCAGGTGAGGAATCAGATGAGGACACCCTCACCTTTGAGGCTGACTCAAGATTTAGCGGTGGAGACGAATTAGGAAACATGTGGGACATTATACAACAGTTGGTCAATTTGAAACAAGAGGTTGATATGGCCACTAGCTCGGGAAACGTGGGAACAGACATCATAGGGGACACCATAGGGAAAATAAAGTGTCAAGGTCTGATGCAATCAGTGCCACCATTTGATACACTACCAAGCAGAGTGTGGAGGAGTTTTTCAATGCATTAGAGAATGTAGCCGAGCTTGGAGGTTGGACGGACGAGCAGAAGGTGAGAATAGCATGATGCAGGATGGTAGGCATCGCTTCTAAGTTTGCTATGAGTGAGGCAGTGAAAGTGATAATTAATTTCGACACTTTTAAGGGTATGATAACACAGAGGTTCGCTTATGTCCATCCTACTATCCAATTAAGGAACTTGACAACCTGTGAACAAAACAAGGGTGAGCACCCCAGGGATTTTGCGAATCGATTGCAAACCTTGGCAGATAAATATTTTGCTGAGACATTAACAGATCCAGCGAGTAGGACAGCTTCGCAAGGACTTTATGAAGCACAGCTCCTCGGACAATTTACAACTGGACTTCGTGATCCAGTAGGAAGGTTAGTTATGAGTAGGAATCCGAAGACCTTTCTTGAGGCCATTGATGCGGCCACTCAGGAGACATAGAACGAACGGTTGAGGGATAATCGGACCCATGTATGGGGCACAAACAAAGAGGAAGAGGTCTTAAGGAATGAGATACAATTATTGGTACAGAGATTGACACAGCTTGAGTTGAGCACCGCACCCTAGAGAAATAGTTACGGTGGGAACAGAACAAGTATGGCTCCAAGTAGAAATGGAAATCAAAACTGTTTTACCTGTGGTAAATATGGACATTGAGCTCGGGAATGTCCATGCCACAGGTGCGCCCACTGTGGAAGGCTTGGGCATAAGGTGAGGAACTTTTGGTCTAAAAATGGAAGGCCACACAATTAGCCATCCCCCAAAAAACGGAGTGTCGAGGGTCGAGAAACCACCCCCACCGCACCAAGCCTAAAAAGGAGCATACCGAGTTCCGCACATTGCCGTGCCATCAGAGATGACACTATGGTGGTTAACATCAAAGGAAAGGACTATACTTTCTTGGTGGATACGGGAAGTCAAGTAACAATTTTGTGGGGAAATTGAGAAAAACAACCTGGATGCCATAGAGAGGGTGCCCTATAGTACATACAGAAGTGTTACAGGAGATCTTTTGCGGACGATGGGGGAGGCAACAATTAAATTCAAAATCGGGAAGATGGACTTCCTACATCCTTGTGTATTATTGGATCAAGCATGTTTTAGAAATCAGATTGACGGAATCTTAGAGGCTGACTTCTTGGAGGAACAAGAAGCAGTCATTTAGATGGGGAAAATAGTTACTTTTAAGCAAAACCCAAATGAAGGCATTTAACTTTGTTATACAGCTGTATCTCCAGGTAGAGCTAAGGATACGAGGTTTATTTGTTGCACAAAGAGGTTCTCACTGAGAGCAGGAGGAACGGCAATGGTAGATGGTTACTTAGGAAGAGCAGGGAAGCAGGAAGGGCTCAAGGTTGGAATAATTGAGCAATTGAATAAAGGAGTGCAAGGGCTGGCTGTCAGAAGGATTATCTGTTCGGCCAGCTTAATGTCGAATATACCCATTCAGGTGTGTAACTTTACCCAGGAGAAGGTCAAAGTAAGGAAAGAAACGCGAATAGCGGGTATCAGTCCAATAGGATAAAGCAAGGAGTTCCCAAGAAATATGGAGATTCTGAGCAAACTCCTGGAACAGTCAGATCTGGGTGATCTAGACTCAGAATGGAGGACCAAATTGCGGCAGGCAATTGGTAGATATCCTAAGGTAATACAATGGACTGATGGAGAGCTAGGAGAGTGTTCGGTGGTTAAGCACCA
>JAQGAE010005788.1:0-10857 GCA_034696685.1 Julus scandinavius
CTGGCATGAGGTCTATGCAGTGTGCAAGCGAACGGAAATCCATATTCATATTCCATTTTTTACCCTACAATCAGTAGATTAGTGACGTGTGGTACATAGTAGTACATGTAGAAACATGTTCACTCTTTGGACATGTATTGTAGGAATTGGAGGTGAAGGGGTATTTGAAAATACTTCACATACGCTTGACTTTTCCAACAAATGTGTTAACTGGTCATGGAGGGGTCTTTGAAAATCCTTGAAATATTCATGCCTTTATTTTCCAACACATTTACTGAACACCCTGATATTGCATGTATGCAATGCACAGAATTAGTATGCAGTATTGCTTTTTTCCCCAACAAATTTACTGGACATCTTGATATTGTGGTATATAATTGGTCACGGGAGGGGTATTTGAAAATCCTTGAAATTTGCTTTCCTTTTTTCCCCACAAATTTATACTGGACATCCTGATATTGTGTTAGTTGGCCATGCGTGGGTCTTTTGAAAATCCTTGACTTTTTCCAACAAATTTACTGGACACCCTGATATTGCATGTATATACAGTAATACAATTTGATAGATATTGCTATTTATAGGAAATACAAGGGTGGTAACTCTGGTGCATGACCGATGATCATCAAAATTGGGGTGCTAGACCCCGGCTATCTATCCGGATTGTTCGGGGTTCTATACCCAACGCCGCGTTTTTATTTCACTTTACCCCATCTGGAATGATGGTCATTACGACAGAGGTTTTAATGCGGACTCTGCTCTTACCTGTAATTAAGCCAGAAATCATTTTTGTGTGTATGTGTGTGGATGCATAGAGCATTATTGGTCGGCCCATTTGAATGCGTCGTGCCAAACAATAGCCGCTTGTCCATGGCTGCATCAAGAGCCATATTTATTTTTAGTATCCGATATATATATATATATATATATATATATATATATATGTATAGATACGAAGCTAATAAACGCCTGGAAGATCCACGCCGTTGCGCCGATGCAAAATAGCCGCGGTGATTCGTTGCTGTGATTACCCCCACTGATTACTTGTAATTACTGCCAAGACTATGAACTCTCTTCGATTGTAATTATTGCGATTAGTGCACCCAACGCCAGGCGAGGCTCTCTCTCTCTCTCTCCCTTTGCCAACATTAAATCAGCATCTCATTAGTTCGAGTATAGCACTGTGATGGCGAACAATAGCCTATACCCCACCTCTGAAAGGCGCCGTGGTACGGAATACAGGGTGGCCACACCTAGTCCCCTGCTGCTGATGTGCTGGATCCAGATTTCGGCCATTTGTGTTTTCAATAAATTCACATAAGGAGGGTATAAACACTATCCTCCTTGCAATAATGAAAGTTTTCATTATTATAGAATAGGGGCCGTCAAATGAGGCTCGCGGGCCAAATGAGGCTCGCGGGCCAAATGAGGCTCGTGGTGAAATTTTATGCGGCTAGCAGAATCCATGGAATAGGTAAAAAATTCCTGATTAACCTTTGGCATCGCTGCTTCTAGAAATCTATTTGTGTGATTAAGATGATCAGGGTGAAATTGGGAAATGTGCTTGAATATTTATCACTCAGGAAAGTTGGAGAAAATCGGGAAATGTGCTTGAATTTTTATTGCTCAGGAAAAGTTGGAGAAAATCGGGAAATGTGCTTGAATTTTTATTACTCAGGAAAAGTTGGGAATTATGCTTGAAATTCAAGCAAAACACCAGTTTATGCTTGAATTTCCTGCCCGTGTAAGGACAGTTTTGTTAATCGGAAATATCCATTACAAAAAACCTATTTTTTAAAAAAAATTCCCTAGAATATTTTCAGACTCCTTGTAAAAAATATTGTGGCAGTCTAGGGAGGAGTCCTTACATGGGAAGATGATTGAAAATTTAAGGAAGGAGCTTTGCATTAAGGGACGAGCTTTGAAAATTTAAGAAATGAGCTTTGAAAATCTAAGTGACGATCCTTGAAATCCTTAAAGTAGGCTTGAATTCTTTCCTGCTGTTTGAATTATTACTGCAATAATGGAAATTTCGGCCCGTTGTAACATTTCATGAGGCTCGGCAAAACCCATGCAATAGGTACAAATTAGGTACTAAAGCGCTACAAATATAGGTACTAATTTGGCATATAACCATGCAATAGGTACACATTATGTACTATAGCTACAAATAGGTACTAATTTGGCATTTCTATTTTCTGAAATTACAACCTGAAAAACTTTACAACCTACCAAAACTTCAATATGGAAGAAACTAAAAAATGTTTTCTTACTCTTAATTCTGATTAGACGCAGAGTTGAAATTAATCGGATAATTAGGTTTTCTGGGATATAGACATGGTCAGAGAAGTGTTGCTTCAGTCCTTGGTAATAATTTTAGTTTTCCGGTGCAAGGGAAAATTGGTTTTTTTTAACCGGAAGGACATTGGCGCCAAATTAGTTGATGAGGAAGTTGTAGAAAACAAGAGCAACGGTATATACATTGGGTGTATTCTTTTGTGGACGATTTTTGCCAAAACTTCGTTCCGACAATGCATATTACGTATACATGCGTCTTTTGCAGACTCTTTAAGCTCTCCCTGATGCAATTCCCAGCTGAACAATTAAGTGCAATTTGATTGGGGATGCGAAATCCCATTTATTTTATGGGCCGTGGAAGGTTGCACCAATAGCTTGCTCGAACCCAACATGGCGGGGTTGCATTTCCGGGTGGAACAGGATTTCAGTTTAAACTTTCTCGGCCAACGATTTCTGGAAAACCATATTCTGGATAATTGGACTTGATGAGGATGTCAGGGCAGAGTTGTTTGCGCCAATTTCAATGTGGCATTTCGGTAAGTGTTGGAAGAATTGCATTTTTTTGTTGTTCCAAACCGTTTTCTATCATCTTATTCCGGACATTGTTATTTCCTGTCCAGATTTGTACCAAATTGCGGTTATTACCCCAAGGGACGTTGCGTTTTTCGGTGAAGCACACATGATTACGTCATAACAATCAATGTTAATTGCCACACAGAATAACTGTCATTTTAGTGATTGATGCTTGTTAATTCGTAACTGCACAAGTATATTATTTATATTAATTACTAAATATTATCTGAAGATTCAAATGGATTTTTTGATTTTTACATACTACTTACTTATTCAAATCCATCTTGTCTTATTAATCAATCTAGATGCTTTGTTGTACAACAAACTATGGCATGTTTTTGCTGATTTGTTTGTCAAAAACATGTTATTGATATATTGTACAATGTAATTATACACTGTATGTACATGTATGATACATATGTCATGCGGTGATCAACTCGTTGTGCCATCTATTGAGAATTTTACGAACTTCTTATGTGGGATATGCTAGCTGATGGGTATAAAGCCCCGCCCACACTAGAGCAAACATGTTTGCGAAAGAAGCTTGCTCATCATTTTTCCATTCAGAGATTTCTGCAAACATTTCGTTGTTTGCTCAAGAGGCGGTCCACATCAAAGGAAAGATGTTTCTTGGTCATGGCGCTCCTATCCAGGCCTATATACAATGATCAGCATAAGGTAAACACCAAAGGAAAAAATGTTTGCTGGTCATGGCGCTCCTACAAAGGCGTATATACCGTCATCTACTATATTGTAGAAAACAGTGTTGTTTACCTCATGCTGGTCATAGTATACAGGCCTTCGTGGGAGCGCCATTAGCCAGCAAACACTTTGCTGCGATGTGGGCGAAATGTTTGTGCAAACATGTTTCTGGAAAAATGAATCTGGACGGAAAAAAACACATTAATCTGGACGAAAAAAACACACATTAATCTGGACGAAAAAAACACATTAAACTGGACGCAAACACGCATCATAAGTTTGCTGAAACAAAAGTGGTAAGCAAAGTTTTTGTGCAAATTTGTTTGAACAACCCTTGCGTCCGTTTCTTATTCCCTTTGGTGGAGACCAGGCTTTAATTCCGATTATGTTTCTGTTCAGTCCTCAGTGTCACTTAGTGTCTGTTTATGAAGCTCTGAATACCTATGCTTTTTAAATTTATTTTTGAGGACGAAGCAATTAATAGGTACATGATGGTATTTTGCGTCTTTCATTCATTGGGGGGTCGGTCGTGCTAGTTCCATTTTCCGAAAACAAGCTTTTTTCTAGTTTTTCACTGGCAATTTGTGGTTTTTGCGGCCTAGTCAAGGATTCTCATTGTCCACTCTTTAATTCACTCGCGCTCTTTTGGTTACTTGATGGACGTTTTGGTTTATCGAATGGCCAGGCGCCATTGTCCGGCGTCCGATGCTATGTCACGAACATGTTCTGGTGAGGCAAAAGCCGAAAAAAGAATGGGGTGGGGGCGGACACTATACAGAAAATAGAGGCCGGCCGTGCATCTCAATTTGGCTGTTGCACATTACCTGTATGGTGTGCACCTGACCACGAGCTCGTGCTGAAGTACATTGTAGGGTGCAATGACCCATCGGTAAACAAAGGATCGTGGATTTGGGTATCGGAAGGAGGGGGTGGAAGTGAAATTTGCGGAAAAAATATGGAGCGGTATGTTCGAGGGGTACAAATCAAACCATGTGGGCCAATATTTTGGTGGTGTTTTTTTCTAACAAGTGCCGACCACAATGTAACGTGAACTTTGGAAATAAAAATACAACACAAATTAGGGAATGGAAGTCGGTAGCCAGAATGTCAGTTAAGTAAGCGCCATCTTGTCCACGTGTGGATTTTACATTTTTTTTATTATGTATTCTATAAAGTTAAACCATCATGGCCACGAATGCATTATAGTGAAACTAGTTAACAATTTGGCTAATTTATGCATTGTTTTCAAGATTTTTTGACGAGGGATAATCTGTGTTACCTACCTACCTCATTTGCAAGAAATCATCCCATATTGTTGAATTAGAACAACAGGCGACATATTCTTGTTATGATTAAATTGAAATTTACTGATTTTGCAAAAATTGGCAAATTTTTCGTTATGGTCAAGTACATGAAGTAGTTTTTGGATGGTTGTATACATGTACATTGTATAAACTCATAACATGAAAAGAGAAGGAACAATGGGCATCAGCCATTCTAACCAAAATGTCATTGCTTGGAATCTGAAAGACTGGCAAATCCTTCATTTTAGTCAGAAGAGAAATAAGTAATATGCTTGAAATATTGAGTAAATCCGTGTTTTTGTTGGAGTTTTTCGGTGAATATGAGAATGTCGCCATTGATGGTAAATGAAATTCGTTTGCCCTATTCCTGTCTCCCGTCCACCTGTAACTGCCCTCCCCTCTACGAAATTTAAACATATGAACACACCAATATGTATATATGAAATATAGTATATTCATTGTATTGTTTAACAGGTTTTGATAAACCACCCCCCGTTTTAGCACATAGCTGTTCATGTCGGCTTTTAGCAGTCATTGACTCTGACAGGTGCGGCGATGGTTGGTCGCCCACTGGAGCCCCCTGCTGGCCAGGTGAGGCACTCGCCACCAGAGGGGGTGCGTGGGAGGGTCTGTGCACCCGGCCACTGGCGATCCTCCATGTTTGCTTGGCGGATGCTTCACAGGTTTGCAGAATACCTTCTTCCGGGGTCAAATGCAAATGACATAATGGACTTGTTATTATTGAACGACATGGTACCCTTTCAATAGAGTCCCTGTTGCCAACAGGGAGTGCACTCTGTGCCCAAAGTCCCTTTGACGATTCTGGTTAAGAGACTATGGGATTGTAACCACCCTTACACAAGCAGTACCTTCAAAATGTCTTCTGAAGTTCTGATATTTTATTGGCTAGATGAATTTCACTGAAGCTTTATAAAGATTTGGTACAATATGACTTTTGCATGTCTTAAGCTGGGTCTCCACTGAAGACAACATGCGACACGCAAACACCAAACATACAAACGCTCTACACAAACCTGAAACAATGAATACATCAACATGTTGCTGAATGCTGAGGTGCATCCACCAAAAGTTGACAGAAAAACTGAACAAATGTGTAAAGTTTATGGTGCTTTTACCAAGTGCCTTATTAAGCATTCAGGTCCGCATTTGAGCATATGGCTGAGCATGCGCAGTAAAGTGACAACATTTTTCTCCTTTGATCCTGAGCGTTCGGTGAAATGTTACCGAAGCAATGTTTCTGGCAACAAAAAAAGTCATATGTTTGTTCAGACATCACGGTAGTCAAACTTTAATTCAGTATTTGTTTCAGCAAACCTTGTTGCCATCAGTGGAGACCCACCATTGTGCCAAGTACAGATCAGAAAAAATGCGAAGCAGAAGCGTAGTTTCTGCAAACCTATTTGTCGAAACATGTTTTTTGTTTGTTTCGTTAAACAGATTTGCCCGAACAGTGTTTGCATCAAAAATGCATTTCGAAACGGATGAAATGTTTGCTGGTCATGGCATTCCAAAATATGTTTCCGAAACCATGTTTCTGTTTCATGTTTGCTGTGATCTGTACTCGGCATTACTTATACCGTATATACAGAACCCCTGATAAATCTGACAAATGTTTAAATGGGTTGCCCTATAGATTTCTAAATCTTTTGTGTTTATTTAGAGGTTACTAATATTCACATTCTTATTATTCACGAATCACACATGGTTCCACAATCAACTGTTTTAGTCGATCTCCAGACTTGGTTTCTGTCTTCAAGAGTTCGTTTTTTTCGATGGTAACCCTTTTGATCCTAGTGATTTTTCTGCTGTCTTTAGTTTTGGATCGGGCTTTATTTGGATCCGTGACACTAATTGCAAAGATTTTACGATCCAGGCCAAAAGCCATTTTTGGCCGGCGTGTTTGGGCCCTAATTATGACAAATATCCCCAGCAAATGCGTTCGTGTTATATTTTTTTTTCCTTCTTCTTAGGGTTAACCTTACTTAGTTGCGTGGCAATTATCCGTGCGTGAATAACACTTTGAGGTTTATGGTCACGTGGGGAGGTGAGCACCAAATTGCTATTTTTACATGAGCTGACCCAGCTAATTTGGCGGAGGCAAGGATCTCAGGCAGTTGACCATATTGGGCATACAGACGAACAGAACCATGGAGAAATGGTTTAATTGCTTACTCATGAAACTTCTGACGTTTTATGTTTTGATAATATTTCAAAGTTTGAAATTTAAAGAGTTCAGGATCCATCCCTATTCCATCATGTCATTCAGATTAAAAAGCATTGAAATCATGGAACCTAATCTAACCAAATGTTCTGTCGGCGAGTTGGGTCAAATCCGTAGGCAATTCTGGTGCGCAATTTCGGTCCACATTTGCCCTATTTCCTTATTGTGGTTGCAACCTGGTTTCTGTACTGTTATTGAAATATATTTTTCGGTGGAATTGTTACCTCTGCTGTGAACTGCAGGTATACACAGACAACTAGCTGGTCTGGTACATATAAGCCTAAATCCATAAGGATAACCTAGATAAACCACGTGATACCATTACCAGAGTCCAGTCGGAGTAGGCCTGAAGGTTTATTGTAACATAAACATTCCATTGTCTCCCAGTGGATACGTACTTGTACAGGGTAAAACAAAAATAATTTTACTGGAGAATCAAACGAATATACTAGTTGTGTACCTTTTGTAAAGTTCTGAAACCAGGCGGCAGGTGTTGACTGTTTTTCCGGTAAACTAAAAGTTATTGTCGTTAAAGAGAACTTTTTTTTCACCCTGTATGACATGTTTATTGTTTCGGTTCCAAGTCATGCATATGTTACATGCTGCGTAAATTACAAGTTTGGTTTATGATACATCTTAATTCAGATCCTCATGCAAATTACTTTTCAAATTCAACTTAACAGTGTGTCGTCCATCATGTATGTTGGTAACGTGCAGCTAAAGGGTTAATGCGGATAACAGGTAAAGAATAAAGTTCGTAGTTCAAAGTTGTTTTAAGTTCACACTTTGTGGAACTTTTCCTGTTTAGAATGTTTGTGGTGTAGCAACTTCTTGCGTCTTACACTTTACACGTTTTTATATTATATAATGTGATGCACTCATACATGTATAAACTGATTTTTAGCGAAATTTCATTAAAATCACATTTTTTAAAAATATTATAAAAGTACAATATGAAATGTATACTAAACATTGTGTATTTGAAAAATCGCAGACATATCCACTCTTAAATATTTAATTATCCATACTGTGCTGTATTGGTGTATTTTACATAGGGTTAAATTTGGTAAGGTTAGGTAGGTTAGAATCTTTAGGCGGCGCTAGTGTTTCAAATAGGCGACTAGTTGCAAAAAAGACATACCTGCCATATAAAGCCGCCATGAAATGCAACATAATGTCACTATTTTCTTTTTTGATTGCAAGGAATGCAGTGCTTTTGAACCATTTGAACAGTACTATACACTTTTTCCACACCCCATTTGTAGAGATTTGAAAGTTAATGCAAAACTGGGCCCAGGAGGAACCAACCCTATTTTGGATTTTCCTGGTTCTCCTGTCCTGACTTTTCCTGTTTGCTCAGGCGTGCGATGCCCCTGACACGTGGTCATATGGTCGACGGGTCAAGGAAAAATAAAGCCAAAATGATGAATTTAAACATCCATTTCCTTATTGAGCCGTGCATTTGTGTATTTTAAGGCTCGATCGTAACAGGAATGTTCACAGACGTAATGTATATTTTTTTTTATGGTCAGGAACAGTCGATCAACCCCCAATTGAACACCTGTGAGATTTGTACAAATATTGGATTTCGCCTTTGGCAAAATGTTCATTCTTTTCCGTTTCATTTCTGGTCTGTCTCAATGTTGCAGCTTCAAATTTCACTGTATGGAAGACACAAATTAAAAACTAACCCATATTGAAATATTAAATGCAAGTGCATTAATTACAACCCATATTTTATAATGTCCCAATTTTTAAATAATTGGAAATTTTCAAAAAATACCTTATTTTGAGTGGCAAAATTCATGTGTAATGTAGCAACATTTCTTTAAAAATTTGATGCACCATGTATATGTTATGTTTACTGGTAGTATAAATACTGCAGGTAACATGGGGCAATAATGAGGCAACATGGTTTGCTGAAACAAATAATGAATAAAAGTTTGTCTGCCGTGATGTTTGAGCAAACTTATGACGTTTTTTTGTGGCCAGAACCATAGTTTGGATGAAAGGGAAGAAATGTTGCCACTTTACTGTACATGCTCATCAATGTGCTCAAATGCGGACCTGAATGCTTGGCAAGGCACTTGGCAAAAGCGCCATAAGCTGAACACATTTGTTGAGTTTTTCTGTCAACATTTGGTGGGGACACCTCAGCATTCAACAACATGTTGATGTATTCATTGTTTCAGGTTTGTCTTTGAGTGTTTGTTTGTTTGGGGTTTGCGTGTTTAATATTGTGTGTTGCATGTTGCCTTCAGTAGAGACTCGTCTTAAGAAAATTATTCCATTTTATCATAGTTTCATACATAATTGGTAGTACAAGTTTGATAAATAGCTCTTTTCGCTTCTAAAACTTGCATAAATAAATTAAATAGCAATGTCATTTGCTATACACATTCTTGTGTCAAAGAACAATGAACATATTTTTTCTGAACTCTTTAGCAGTGTTGCCACTTGAGAATTTCGGCAATTTCTGCTATAAAAAATTATCAAATTAAAACGAAAAGTGTAAAAACAATGTTTTGCATCTGACATTTTTTGTCTTCTTTGAAAATCCAATACTTTTTTTATGAAGGATGTCCTTGTATTCACGTAATGAAACTTTAAACAAACCTGACATTGTTTAATTCAAATACTATATAGACTTTAAAAAAGGGATTTGTAAAAGAGTAAACATGCAATAAAGAAGGAATGGTGTAACAAAAGGCAATGTCGTCAGACGATAATGAGATACTGTCGAGGATGGCAGCGATGACGTGCAGTATAGGTACTTGAATGTTTTTCAAGAAATGCAATAAACGAATTATTAATTGAGACCACCCACACTTAGACGTATGGAACAAAAGGTTAGGATATAAATCGACTGTACGAAATTAGATCAGAAAAAAAATCGAAATGTGCTTTCTGTCGTTATGTCATGGCAAGATGGCAAACCAGGAATGTCAAATGTTCGCAATGATTGTCTTAGCAGCATATAAAATGCATTTCAATCAATTTGAAATTCTTTGTTCCATATACTCAGTCGTTGCATGATGGTTTTGAAATTAGCATTTGAATGGCATTTTGGAAAATAATGCAAATATTGTCTACATATGTTGTAAGCATTTACATTTTTAAATAAATGAACCCAAATACCGTATTTCATCAATTCTAATACACCATCGATTGTAAGACGCATATTAATTTCAATAGCACAGTAAATATACGGAAAATATTCAGCTGACGAAAAAATACAGGTCTGGACGTGTAACATCGTTGATCACATGTATTCAGATGTAACTTTTTTAGTCACATTTATCCAGATATAAATTTGTTGGTCACATGTATCCAGATAAACTTTTTTGGTCACATGTATCCAAATATAAATTTGTTGGTCACATGTATCCAGATTAAACTTTTTTTGGTCACATTTCTCCATATATAAGTTGTTTGGTCACATGTATCCAGATATAGCTTTTTTGGTCACATGTATCCAGCTATAAATTTTCTGGTCACTGTATCCAGATAAACGTTTTTGCTCACATGTATCCAGATATAACTATTTTGGTCACATGTTGGCTTTGTGCAATTATGTATATGGGCCGGTGCCCCATATATCGAAATTTAGGAAATCTAATATGGCATCTATGTATAAGCGCCCCATGAAGGGCAATGTAAAGCTTACGTATCCACCAAAAGAAATATAAACATAAACATCAAACATACACAAAAAACACTAAAACATTGTTTTCAGTATGT
>JAQGAE010005789.1:0-10857 GCA_034696685.1 Julus scandinavius
CTTACTCTTACAGTAGTCAGTTATGGATGTATTCCTTGCTAGTCGAAATGCCGACCTTATAGTTCTATTATATGCTAGGCGCACCGGTAAGATTCTATTTTTTGTCGTTGTACTCCAGACTACGCTGCCGTAAGACAACGTCCTAAACCTTTCGTTAAATTAAACTTGAGATTATGTATAATTTCTATTCCAACTATAGTCAAAATTCGAACATTTATAATTTCTATTCCAACTATAGTCAAAATTCGAACATTTTTTGCATCATCTCAGCAGTAGTTCAGAGTACAGTATACACGAATACAAATTTTCATCAATGGTGCACGCCTCATTATATGCTAACAGAAAAGGAGTCAAACGCATACCTCAGACAACAAAAAACATGTGTTTTTGAAATGCGACAACTGAATGGATCCTTTTTTTTAAGAGAATACAAGCTCCTACACGTGCTGATAAACCTGTAAATAATGTTGTTTGACAGCCATGAAGCATTGTGTCGAGGACACAATGCCACCCAGCAATATTTCTTAATTCTCTTCTGGAGTTCTCTGAACATTCATCACGTAGGTCTATTTTGGACTTACTGAGACCAGTTTTAAAACATCAGTTAAGACATATAAGAATGCCTCGTGGGTTCTGATCTCGAGCTAACCTTAAGTGTTTAGTCTTTGTGGCGGCCATGTTTACTGTTACACGCAGCCGTTGTACTCCAACGAGTCTAATTCGTCACCCTATATGATTAGAGACATTAACAGTGAAAGTAGCGTTTTATGGAGTAGTTGTATCCAAAGAACGCATTGTCATGCTGGTTTCGCATCTCGACGTTTGCAAATGTCAGGAAACGAAACGTCAATGACACTCATTTAAACGTCGCGTTGATATATTCGTTGAAGATAATAATTCCTCCCTCGTTTGCTGCCACATTTGATATTTCTGGGTCCAATGGAGGCACTCTTTCCGGTGGGTGAGAAGGGTTATGGTCCCAGGCCGTTAGATGGCATCTATTTATTGTGTTGTAAATGGGCTCCTCATCTATAGAGTGCCATGGATTCCAAAAACCCTCGCCCCTTTGCCATAAAACTTCCTTAGACGAAGAGCACTCCAAAACTCCATTGCCGGCGACCCCTGATGGGCAGAAACAGTTACTAAGAACTCGAAACGGCGTTTGCCAATACGGAACAATCCCCGGCTATCTTCCCATTGTATGGCTTTTCTCCTATCAGATTGATAAAAAAAAAATGGCTGACTCATTTCGGATGCCAAAATGTACTTATCGTTTGACCCACCGAGCATGACTCACCCAGCGGACATTTGAGAATCGTGCATTTGGCTTATTATTTATTTGTAAAACTTGATAAAACTCCATGTTTCGTTTTTGAGTTTTTTTTTTTTTTCTTCTTGAATTTTCATGGTCTTCTGATATGCATGGACTTTGAACAGTTTGCAAGCTGTGGCGCACTGTCTCCATTCTATGGTCGACCCTCGTCTAGACAACAAAATTCGATCACTTTGGGGTTACGAATATAGATGACCTAGACACAACATGAAACCAAAACGTATAATTTATCATACCCTGATCTAGACAGGAGAACAATTCACCTTCGTTGTCAAGAAAAGGTGTTCATTCACTTTGCAGTTCTTTCGAACCCAGTTAACATTAAAAGAAAACGTGTCTTTTTTGACAGTAATCTGTGCAATAAAAACGAGATTCCAACATCCAAATTATAAATCTATTTATGTTTGCCACTATTACTAAACCTGTACTAAAATGCTGTATATTTGGTTTTATTAATTCATCGATCTTTTCATAAACCAGCGCCATCTACTGTTTAAAAGGATGTAATTGGAGACTGTCTATATGATCTCTATACTCGCGTTACACCTGACACTCACGCTTCAGCGCCCCCTACCATCGTATAATATTGGTTCTCTCCCCAGGACAACCATAATTGTATTTTAATGAGAAATTCGTCAACCCATGCGCGTTCCACATAAAGAAGAAAAAAACATAAAATACACATCATTGCTCGTGTTGTTATGACGCTCCCGCCATGGAGCGTCTCATTAACGTCGCACACGTGTCTAATTGTTCTTTGTGGCGTTCTCTCCTGGAATAAATCCACTCTGATGTAAAACACAAATATGCAAATTATGCGCCCGGTGTGAGCGTTACAATCGCGCTCCGGTGGATCCACGTTGTTTTGACAGGTAATGGGAATTAGCGTTTAGCAATGGGTACCATGCATGGAGTTAAAGATTCATGCACTGCTTAGAGCATAATGTCAGAAAAACTTACTATTAATATAGCTACAGTCATGGCATATTGCATTTCGAGTTATTTTTATTTAACTTCCTTTTTATTTGAGATTATTGAAAAATTCCTTAAATTTAATGCTAAAGTTTAAAAAAAAAACAAAAAAAAAAAACGAACAGTACAGACGAAGCAGTCAATTTTGTTAAAGAATTCAAATAACATTCTTGGTTACAAAATGAGATTATTTTTTTTTGCGAAAACAGAGTTTTAAACTTCAAACAATTTAATTTAACGATGCCGTTAGTGTTCAATGACGCGATAGTAACGCAACATCAAGTTACAGCTTTAGATGTCTATATGGATTTTATACATCCTTACCAGTTGGATAATAAGTCACGTTTGCCAATCAAACTAATGGTTATACTAAATAAACTAAGAATTCTAAGATCCCAAAGTGTATCATGCAGACAAACAATAACTCAATTTTCCAACTCCAAAGTAATGTTACATCCAAAACTCTATTATAGTGACACATACATTATACTACAACCATTTGAAAATACTGCGACTGGTTCTATATAGAAGCCAATCCTAAATGTTGTCGCCACTAATGGAACGCGTTCATAATTCAGCACAGATGATGGTTTTCGGAAAGTGCTAATAAAGCCTACTGTCTGGCGTGGAAAAAAAACGAAAAAAAATACTAATAAAAAACACAGAAAAATTGGAAAACGACACATGAGTACAGTTACAATACATAAACTAGAGTGTCGTCTCCACGTAACATGCAATCGCGAAGAAATGAAGAGCAAAAAAACGCCGAAGGCGATTGCGTGATTAAATATATCATTAAAGAGTTAGAAATTTCCTTGTATTTTCCCCCCATGGCGTCATTTAATTACGACTTGCCTTGTCAGCGTCGTTTGCCTTCAGAAGTTTCTTTTCTTAGGCGTAAGCAGCGCCTGCGAGCATTCCGGCTCTATAATTAATCACGTTGGATATAAATTATTTAATCCGACAATTGTGCAAATACAGCTTCAACATCATTATGGAACTTAGCAAATAATCTATAATTAAGCTGCTCTTTGTAATTAGTGGAAGATAATTGCGATTGATTTTAATTAAAATGCGACATTGGCACAAGGACAGACAATGAGCGTGCTCCAAAATTAACTAGCTGCCACTGGATGGAAGAAAAGTCAACATGTAAAGCCTCTGCCAGACCAGAAAGTGCACATCAGATAATTAAGGTCGATATATGCATGGCGGGTGTCATTATTTCCTCTGAACGGAGATTAGGAAACGAATCTGTCCACCAATGCACCTTAAATTCCAGGAAAGGCATCTGCTTAAGATCCCACGTCGGAAAGAGACCTCGTTTCCTGAACCGCGTCACAATTAGTTGCACCGTATTTCCCAATGGCGGATTAATTAATTAAGCGACGAGTTAATGATTTATCGAAGGAACAACAATACACGCGGCGTAAACGACACTATCGTGTGCCTACGAATAAACCGCAAAGTAACAAACTATGCAATCCCTAATACTGGAATTAAAAATGAAACTTTCGATTCCATGTCTATAACAATAATGACAGTCTGAAACCTTAACTTCTTGGATATAAGAGGTCAAGATGGACGTGACGCAATTATATCTACAGACTGGTATAACCGAGATCATGGAAGATGATAACAGGTTGAGTCAGACCACTAGTCGTGCATCACAATCATCATCAGCAGCAGAAAAAACATTCAAGAGGGTGCTTTGTTTAAACCTTGCTTCTGCTCATTGCAAAGTCAGGAAATTTTGGGACCATAGTATTCACAAATTGGAAATTTTTACGATGAAAATGAAGGAGTCAAAAATACAAAACTGATAGCAAAACCAAATCTCATTTGAGATACATAAAGAGGAGGCATTACAAATATAGTGGAGTCTCACTATACGAATGAGGGGGAGCAGAACATTCTTCTTATAAGTGAATACAATGTACATGTACTAGCAGGTTTCGTGGTTACTGTATTTTAATAAATAGAGAATAATTCTTCTTAAAAAATGTCGTTTAATAGTTTTGTCAATGTTTATGTACATACAAAGACGAACAGAAACAAAAAAAAAAAAAGATGTATTTGATATAATAACAAACAATAAGGTACATGTAACTTAAGTTACATCTTCAGAAGTGTGCTTATTTCGTCTTAAAAAACTCTTAATTTTAGCTTGCTTGTTTTTCCTGCAAGCTACATTATTATATAAGACCTGTTCACAGTCAATAATAACATCAAGACTCTTTTTCGTTTACGTCTTTAGAATAGACGAAATGCTTCACAATTTATGTGAAAAAGCTCTTCTTATAATTGAATAGTATTTACACAAGAGGAGTACATCAGGGGAAGGAATCGCCCTTTGTATAAGTGGATTTTTTGTATAACTGAATATTGTATAAGCGAATAATGCATTACACAGGGTTAAATGGAGTTTTGCTGGGAAACAAGATATTGTTTGTATAACTGAATGTTTCGTATAAGTGAGACTCCACTGTACCTAGCTTCGATTGCATGGTCGTATGATATGGTTTGGTCATCGAAGATTTTTCGACTTTGGTTCGAACCTTGATTCCAACCTGATCAAATACCAGACAGACCACTAAGCCAGGCAAATTGACGTTGATGGTGAATTCAAAGCTAAGTGGATAAATTCGATTTATCGAATAGGAATGAAAAAAATAAAAGAAGAAAAAAAAATCCGCATAGCTTATCTTAAACTTAAGAGCTACTTTGTTGCTTTTTTACTTCAGAAAAAAAAATCAAATACCACTAGCATTATTTTCTTCATCGACTATATCATTTGTTAACTAAAAAAACAATATATCAGATAAAAGACAATAAATATGGAAGAGCTTATTTTTTTCTCAAGTTGTCATACTTACATTTATATAAAAAAGGAATGCTTCAAAATGTAACTTTGTCTTTGCAACGGGGGAAAAAAACGTATAAAAAAAGTTAAGAAACTGAATGTTGTTGATTTAAAAAGTATTTCGTGCACATAAACAACAGATCTAATTTTATAATAACACACATACCAAACCTTGGTAAACAAAATGTACTGATACATTATTATTATTATTATTATTAATATTAATACAATTGCTATTTTCATTTGAAAAGCAAATACAGGGCAAATGAAAGACTGTTGTGATATGGATGACAATGAACCAAAGACAAATCAAGTGTGCACTCAGTGAGAAAGACGTGCGCATCAAGCTGTCATCATTAAGAGTACATAAAGTCAAATCAACAGCTATAGCATCGATCTTAAATAACACTTGGTGATGGAGCTCCTATTCGTTATCGGAATATGATACTAAAGTAAATGGCGAGTGAAAACGAATATAGGAGCTCATTTTAATGGAGCTGCTAAGCGATGCAAGACTCATTAGGGGATGCCTTCCTGTATTCCTACTAATGGGAATCGAAAACAAAACTAATCTTCATGAAAAAAAAGAACCAAGATGACAAGCATGCATAGATACGAAACATTATTTCAAGACTTACCGGAGAAACGAAGATAATAATCAGATGCATATTCATACTGATAAATAATGCATTTTTTTATTTGAAAGAATAAAAAAAAACATTTTCACTTATTTAAAGCCATGTCTTTGCATAGGGCAGTGTTTTCAACATGTGCCCAGCTTAGGTTTACAGAATGGTCGTAAATACATACTATACTTGTAAATAGAAAACATTTTAATTACTCATCATGTAGCGTATTATACTATCTAAAATAAGTTTAATGCCAAGTTCGATCTGAAGTAAAGAAAGTGATTATTTCGGTGGCTCATCTCTCCACGTGAATAGTTTTTGGTTGAGTTGAGTTAATTTACTGTTATGTTACAGTGAGTTGGGCTGCAATCTGAAATAAACTTCAATCTCTTATAAACGTGGAATTCTGAACGTTGTCATTCATAATTCAGAAAGGGCTTCTTGTTTAACAAGTATTGGAGAGCCTATAGCAAATATGATTGTTTATTCTGGTGCATTTTTAGTACTGTAGTGAGAACAGGTTCGTTAATGAAACCATAAATGTGGATTTTTTCATCGTTATTATGTTTTTCAGTTTCATTAAGGCTTCATGACTTTATCAATAATTGCAGCACCTTTTATGACATTGAGTCCCAATATAATTGAATGAGCGTTGTTTTGTATGGCAAATTTATTGTAAAAACTGTTTAAAAAAAATGAAAGGATCTTGTATAGTTTAAAGAAACAACCAAGTTAATGAATTTCACAAACTTTAAGCCCTGGTCCATTCAGTGTTAACAACTTCCAGTGAGACAAGCATCCTTCCCACATTACAACCTTTTAGGGCCGGTTGCACCAACAAAGGTTAAGCTAAACATAAGGTTAACCGTGAGTTAACTATAGGAAAAGCCTTGCACCAAAGGAAGTTAACCGTTGACCATTGGTTAACTTGAAGAAAACCAATGAGGCTAACCCTGAGGTTAACTCGTGGTTTTATATAACCTCAGGTTAGCTAACCTTTTATTTAACCTTTGTTGGTGCAACCGGCCCTTAGTTGTTATAATTGGCAGTATATACGTCGCCAACAAACGTTGCCAAACTTTAATATTTGACTCAAACATTTGACTAAAATACATTTGTGTTCGTTGCTCGAATACTCGACGTTAAATCACACAAGGACGCAGCCGCCATTTCCCCATGGCCCATGGTCTTTCAAGTATGCCAATGGCATATGCTGGCGTCATTTCTTTTACTGACATCGTATGAAGCATATCGCAAATACGATAAAAAACCAGAATTTCCGATGTTAATCTTGCGGCGAGTTCCAGACTCGCGCTATTCTGCAGTGATAACCAACTTTGCTTTCCATGTGATCCAAAGCGAAAACGTCGTAGTCGTTTAACGACATTTTTCTTCCGATCCTCACAAATTCCAACCGGAAATGCGCATTGGACGCGAGCAAGAGCAGTTGGGGTAGAAAGGATATCCAAAGACAGGAAACGTGTGTCCATTATTGTTCTGCGCGCCGGGAGAGGGGGCGACCAACGACAGCCCATACAGATATCGACTGTCAAGACGGGCGTTATAAAGCTGCATACAAGAAATTCCGCAAAAGTGATTTCACTTTTAGGAAATGGTGAATTCTTCCGCGAGCAATCGAGTATAATTTAAACCGATTTTCATGGCGCTTCTTCGCGAGAAATGGCTATAAATGAGCGAGTTTAAACGCTCCAGGGACGGATTGGATGAATAATCGCATTCAACAGGGACGATTTACATCGAAAATTGCATAAAAGTTGTCAGCGAAATTATTGAAATATGGCAAATGGCCGCGCCAACGAAGTGCACATGAAAAGTGGAAGCCAAAAATAAATTGCGTGACGTGGACACGTTCAGCTTAGCACCGCAATCAAAATATAGTTTGAAATCTGTTGAAGAAAGAATCTTAATATATATTTATAGAAAATCAGAGAAATTCCTAATGCACGTTTATAACCGTAACGTGAATTAGAATCAATCCCACATGATTCACAGAATCCAAAACTGAACATTGGATTACATTCTCGATTAAATTAGCCAGCCATGGAGCCAAGAATATGTCACAGATATGTATAGTTATCAGTGCCCTAAAACAAAAGTGAAACGGCGGCGTGGGACTACCGTTTAATGTGAATTTCTTGTAAGCCGTTACCCGTTAACACTTCCGTTTCACCGCCGCTGCTGAATACAGACAAAACAAAGACTTCCAAAACAAGAATTCAGGAATGGTATGTTGGAAACTTTATTTCGTGTATGTTATTATTGCTGGAGACAATCAACTGACAGCAGTTTGACAAGTGAAGTTTGTATTGCGGTTAGGACACAGACGCCATTCCAACTATAAACACGTGAATCTGACCAAACAACGCCCTGCAAGCATCTCGGTGAACAAAACCAGTTTCATGAAGCCACCCGAAACGCTGCCCAGATCCGCTCTTCTCACCAAAGTATAAAACCAGTTTTTTGGAATGCCTGAAACAGCACGACGTGGATTCAAGTGCCAAACCGCTTGACTTCAGCTATCCAATGTGCTCGGAGCGGGATTGCAGCAGCAACCCGAATGACCTGCACAGTGGTCGAAGAGCGCACCAAAATTGCTGAGTAAAGTATTAGCAAATAAGCTCTCGGTATACGTGTTTCGGCACAAGAATCCACCCAAATGTGGGCATTGGTATTCAGAGGAAGTCAAGTGGGTTGAGGAGGGGGTGCCATTGTGGTGGTTGCAGACGTCGAGTGGCGCTGGCAATCGCACAATGAGCCCATACAAACATTTCGAGTGCAGGGACACGAAAATTGGCCGTGATGCAGCACTTCTTTTATGCATTTTTTTTTTGCATCAAAATCTACATAACCTCTCGCACTGGGATTGTCTGCGCCATGAATTTGCTTTTCTTCTCGCACTTCTTCTCCCACCCTAAAGCCCGGCTTGCGATGGCCAACCAATTACGGTGAAATAGCAGTGACATCGGTTTTGGCGCCCGATTGACTCCATTGAAGGGAAGTGCTGCGTCATATCCGCAGCAGTTGCTAATTTGCAATATCGGGGTCCACCGAGAAAGCCACCGATTCCCATCCGACTAAAAAAATCGTGCCCATGATGAGGGGGGGTGAATTACTTGCATTCGACAGGTCTGAGCTACGGATGTGGCATCGTGAGAAGAAATAACGATAAAAAACAGAAATCGAAAACAAGGATGACAATAAAAATAATAACAAAGTAAAAAACGTAACTGTCAGTTCCAAATGCCCGAGATCATTAAAAATGATCCAGTCTACTCTCCCCTTATCATACCAGAAAAGTACAATGTACATACTATATGCAAACCGCAGTCGCTATAAATGTTCTATACCTTATAACGACAGTTAAAATTTGAAAAATTTAAGAGGGAGTAACGATTTCCCGTCATTGGAAAACTTTCTAGGGAGTAGAAAAGTTTATGATTATTTTATATCTGTTAAGGGAATGCACTTCAACCCTCTGATGTTCATCTTCACTGACAACTTTGAATCTACTTTACATCAAAAGTTTTTGAAACATGTATGAGTTATATAGAATTTATATCCAAGTAGAGCAAATTAATAAAAAATTGTTTTTTATCGAGGAAATGTTACATCTATTTAGCATAAACATACACACCAAAAATGTAAAAGTATACTGGATCCATATCAAAAATAAAGCTTCTACATGAAAAAAAAAAAACAGACTTTTCAAAATGTTTTGGTACATTTTGACATGTCGCCAAAGATATCAAACGCATTCAGTCGATGGTCACTTTCAGAAAACTTGCTTTTTTGCAAATATAACAGTAAGGTACCTAAACATATCTGCCAACTATCTGCAAATTTTAAGCAAATCAAACTTTTGAAATCAAAATTTTCCAATCTTTAGGACACAGACTGCAAGGTGGTCATCAGAGGGTTAATAAAGGGGGGGAAACAGTACTAAGTATTGATAACTTCACATGAGAAAATTAAGGTTAAGCAAGTGGTATCCACGCATTAAGTTAACTATACATCTGCATCAGCAGCGCCATCTGTTGCCTTGTCTATATATTGCACTAGAAAAATGGCGGGCAATAGGCTATAGGCCACAGATGAATGAATCAATTGGTTATTGCCACATGTGGTTCCAGATGTTCGTTCCAATGAATATTCCCCTGCAGGATTATTTTCAAATATCTCTGAAAAGAAACCACAGGTTTTCGAAGACGATCTCAAGTTAATACACGTTTCCAGCATATGATTCCTACGAATCGAACAAGAAAAAAAAAAGAAAAAAAGCATCATCTGGCGAATAATGATTGGATTTGAAAAGACGGCTACTCTTCCAGCAATTTGTAAACAGAGCTACACAAAGAGACCACGAATTGCTCGGTGAAAACATCAACAAAACTGCCACATGCTGAACATAAAAGAGCTCGATATCAAAATTCGACACAATACGTAGTAAAAAAATAAAATGCCCTGAATTGCTGTACTTGTATCGAACAAGAGCTCAAAAACAGGAACGCTTTATGTACGTATCATGCAGAATGCATGCCTATACTATGTGATAAGAGAAAATACACTGCTGAAATTGGCATTCAGATAACTTCATAAAATTCCGGATTCTGCTTTTGAACAGCCAATGCAACTTTCCATCAATGGTCGAAACCCTTTTACTACAAAAGTGATAACGTTTTGCTGAATATAAAGCACTGTACCAAGTCAAGATCTGCATATGATATAGGGGAGACCGGGGCACAGTGGGTACACTTTTAAGAATTCATTTTTTTTTTTTTTTTTTTTTTTTTGGAAAAATATTTAACTTGTAACATTTTAAAAGAATACAAAGTAATATACAAGTCTTCAGGATCTGTATACATTTTGTCCTCCTTTTAGAGCTACTAGTTTTTTTGCCATAAAAGATTAAAGTTGGTTGCGCAGACTGTACCACTGTGCCCCTATACCGGTGCACAGTGGGGAATGGCATGGTGTACAGTGGTCCACGCGAAATTAAGACAAATTTTACAAGAAAAAGAACACCACATTGATTAATTGTG
>JAQGAE010005790.1:0-10854 GCA_034696685.1 Julus scandinavius
GCCGCCATTTTGTAAATATATGTAAATATCAAAATTGTACAGCTATTAAAGACATTTAACTTGTATATACTTACATGTACGTCTTGGTGGAGAGCCGACGTAATAGATGCAAAGACAAATTAAACATTAAATTTTATTCAGTCTGATTAATTTTTTGTGGCTTTCATGAGGTTTGAACTTTGGGTGTTTGGGACCCCAATTTAATTTCAAAAATTGTTTTCAAATATTATTCAATCGCTATAACTTTTGTAAATTTTCAAATTACTATTTAATTTTTCCTCTTTATAGACAATACATAGGCAAATTAAATTTATATAAAGCTATAAGTATTTATCATAAAGTTTATTGCCATTATTATTATTATGATTCAAGATTTTTTGAGAAATAATTTTCTTTTCAATTACACGGCAAAATTTCGTAAGGAGATGAATTTTGGGGCAGTTTTTAAAATTATTAGCAGTATTTAATTTCCTACCCTACAGTCAGCACCAAGATACATAGGGTATTGGCAAACAAAGTTCAACCAGTTTTCAAATGATTCATAGCGAAATCCAGCAATTTCACTGAAACGTCATTCTACATTTTGCATTAACAAATGTTATAGATTTAATTTCTTACATTCTAGAATCTTGTAGAAAATGGTGTTAAGAGATCAGTAGCTTGAAACTTACGTCTGTAAACGGATGAATAACTTCTCCAAGGTTATTGAAATCCACATTCTTGAAGTAAAAGTTTTTTAACTGCTTCATCTTGTTAGGGGTGTACCATTGATCAGTCATGGAGTTGACAGATTCAGGTAAGAGGGTATCTTCCAAAAATGCAGGGTTTTGTGCAATTTGTGTAGCATGTTCCTGAATTATTTCTTCAAGATAATAATTAAACACAGAATTATAATGCCTATACCAAATAAAGTCATAAATGAAGTGGAGGACTCAATATGCTCACTCAAAACAAAAAGTAGTCCTTCGTGCTGAACTACTCCGGTAATTAATGGGACTCTCGAGAAGTCGCCATTTTTCATAAGAGTTTCTGGCAAATCGGGCATAAATGGCTCGCTCCTGAAATTCCGGTCCACGACGGGGGAGGTTCTCAATGGAAAAAAGCCAGCATATTTCTGAAAAAATAGTGAATTATACAAAAAGAAAATGATAAGTACAAGAAATGGTAAAACAGTAATTCATACTTTATTGCAATCCTGTAGATATATACAAGTGTAATATCCAGAATCACAAATCGAATGCCTAAATATTCAAGTTTGGATTCTTGTAATGTTTATTTATGTTCTTCAAAATAAAAAGAAAATAATAAGATACATGATTTACGAGGTATCAGTTTTATCTTACAGGTTAAAATCATTTTAAAGCACAATATTATATGTTGTGGCTTATAAAAATACAGCTGATATCAAATATTTTTTGTGTTATTATCATATTTTATGTTGTTTTAATTCAATTTATTCGGCCAATCAAGGCCGTATATGTGATCACATCTCGGGGGAAGGAGGGATAGATAAAACATTTGGGGGGAGGGATATGGTCCAAAAATCGCGGAAAATTGGCGGATTCTGGGTGAAATTAGTAAAATTATTGGATTTCGGTAGGGGGGATCTATCCCCATGATCCCCTCCCCCCATATATACGGCCTTGGCGACAATAAACATCCGTTTATGACGCTACGAGGAGCAAGCCACGTGACTAAAACAAACTTTGAATCAACATTATAAACACCTGCTGCAGCAAACAATTAATAGTAAACAGACATTTGATAATACAAATGGCCCACAGTTCTAAAATCTACATACATCATTCCGGATAAGCAATAAATTGCCATCAATTTCACCGTTCTAGGAATGCACCACATCCTGTAATATTTCCCAAGCAATCATTTCACTAAAAATATTATTTCCATTTTCAAAGGGTTGTAAAGTAAGTGTTTGATAAAAATAAACCAAGTATATATTAACTGCACAACATTTCGAATAAGGGGCCATTAAAAAAAGGACGTTCCCGAAATTCATTCAAAAATTGCCTCCCCACCCCTTCCTCCTGTCCACATCATGATCATTTTAGCCCATACCTTCCCCCCTCCCCATCATGGACGTCCTTAATTTCTTTTGTAAAGTAGGGCATTCAGAAAATTTCTTGGAACATTTCTTGGATTTCTTGGTTTCAGCCGCCATTTTGTAAATATATATTTAAATATCAAAATTGTACAGCTATTAAAGACATTTAATATGTGTACAATTTTGATGTTTACATATATTTACAAAATGGCGCTGAAACAAACCCGGAGGGCAAACTTTTCTGCATATGTTTGTAATAACGTGTATATACGTACAATGTACGTCTTGGTGGAGACCCGGCTTATTAAGGTGAGAAATTAGTGGGAATAACTTTGGAAAAGCTCCAAACTTAATTTCCTGCAATTTTGATCATATTCATCCTGTATTTTCTTATTATTAAACTGGCAAAGATTAAAAGCAGGCTTGTTTTATGCCTTGTTGTATTAACCTTGTTATATGACAATATTCATGTTTTATATTACTTGTCACAACATCCAAGGTGGAAAGATTTTATGGCACAAACATATATGGGCAATTAGATCCAAGGACACGTGATAAATTAAACATGTATAAACATATACACTAGTACATGACATTTTTTTTTATAGATGATCATATATTATTAATATATGATCATTTATAGCCAAAAATGTAATTTACGAGTGTATATGTCCTTGGTTGCTATTAATACTAATCAATAAAAGCGACTAATTTTGTGTAGTCTTAACCCTGCAAGGTTATGCATAGTATGAAAAATGCATTATGAGAACAAAATGTTCATGAACCTTTGTATACATTTATGATAACTTGTCAAAATACGTTACTTACAAAAAGTGATTGCTGAGCAACCACCAATTCATCGACGGATTTTTCCCGCAAACAAATCATCATACTTGGGCTAAACTCAGCCTTACATCCCACTGCCGTGGCCAGTTCTACAGCATAATTGAATGGATTTTCTTCAACAGCCCAATCACAAAGGGCAGAGCCACTCTGGGTAATGGCTGCCCAAAACAGGCCTGCAAGACACTGTGTTTTAAAATCAGTCAATATCTCGTCGTTGACATTATATTTAAACAAACTTGCCTTTGGCCAATGGAGAGATAATCAAATGAGACACTGCTGCTGCCCCCGCACTTTCGCCAAATATGGTCACTCGATATGGATCACCTCCAAAAATGTGAATATTTTCTCTCACCCAACGCAAAGCTAAGACCATATCCAACATTGCGTAATTTCCAGGTCCAGCTTCATCCTCTGTACTCAGAAAACCTGTGGGTATATGTGTCAAAAACTACGATTTTAAAATCAACACTCAAGCCACATAATATAGTTTAAAAAAAAAATATGTTGCCATCTTGAAACTTGAAAAATTGGAGAAAAAAATCAGACAAATGTTTAATATTTTCAATTTTGAGGTTTCTGAGTATGTGCTACTTGAATACAGATGCTCTTTATTGCAATTGGCTCTACATTTAAATTTAAAACTTAATCAAATGTGAGTTTCAGCGGTTAATTTAATCAAAATGGCATGTCCAAATTAGACTAACGCTTTACAAAGATATTTTATTGGTCATACCCAAGGCTCCTAGCCTATAATTTAATGTCACAGCCACTACTGAGGTACCCATTAATTTAGCTGGTCCATACATGGAAGCACTGCCCCTTATAAACGCACCACCAGGAATGAAGACCATGACTGGTAAAAGACTTGTTTGCCCCTGGAAAAAAAACCCAATAAGATATATGTGAATCAAAATAACGAATAGAAACATATAAATAAGCAACATGTTGAATGTTTTTCTTATTTAGGCATGCTGAAATACATTAAGGACGGTAATGAATTGTGTACAAAAGAACATATTGTAAAAATAGTAGGGGAGACCGGGGCACAGTGGGTACACTTTTTAGAATTCATTTTTTTTTTTGGAAAAAATTTAACTTGTTGCATTTTAAAATATTAACACAGTAATATACAAGCTTTCAGGATCTGTATACATTTTGTCATCGTTTTAGACCTACTACTTTTTTTGCTATTAAAGATTAAAGTCCCACTGTACCACTGTGCCCCTATACCGTGGCACAGTAGGACATGACATGGGGTACAGTGGTCCACGTGAAATTAACACAAATTTTACAAGAAAAAGAACACCACATTGATTAATTGTGTTTAATTCAGCACGTCAATTTAAAAGTCCAAGTATAAATTACAAAAAACAATTAAAATTAACCGCAATTACAGCAGCTTTCATAGTTTCACTGCTAACTTGTCCAAATTTGGTTTTTTTCTGTGATTGAGAACCATTTTTACTTCAAAACATAAATTTAAACATGGTTTTTATTTAAAGTTATGATTAATGAGAAAATAAAAAAAATATTTCCCAAAAACATTAATTGGGGTATGCTGGGACATGTCCCGCTGTGCCTCATAATGTTGTGGTTCACTGTACCCCGTATAACCAATTGGATTTGAATAAGGCCTTACTGCTGACCACATGGCTAATTAACATAAATTTTAGTTTGAAATTATAGCTGGATATATACACTTGTCAATGGTATATTGCATCATTACTAATGTTTTATAATTACACCTAAAATAAAAATCAAATTGCAAGTTGAATAATTACTTTTCAAGATCAAAAACTTTAACTGCAAATATTTTCTTCTATACTTCTGTCAGATCGCAGAAATTTTGGGTAATGAAAGAGTGCTGCATACAGCTTCTTTGCAAACCAAAAGCATTGGGTTGCTGATAAAACCTGATTTTATAAAGACGTTGTACCACTGTCCCACTGTGCCCCGGTCTCCCCTACAATATAGAATACCTTACCACAAGTGACATAGGTGTCAATTGACGTGTAAAAACATTTAGGGTCAGGCAGTCTTCACTTCCAACCACTGAAGACGTCGACGGATCCCATTGTGGACAAGGTGGACCATACTCAAGGGCAGCTAATTCTTCGACCCAACCTTCATGTGGTTCAGGATCCTAACCAAGAAAACATGCAAGACGTGTACGTACACATACGAATTACAAAAAAAGTTTTCATAGAAAATTGGTCTATGGTGAGTAGTTTCTTTTTAATGTTTTCTAAAATTGTTCATAAATCTAACCATAAATTCAAACTTTTTACTAGTTAATGATGTAATGTTGTAATTGATGATGGCAATGTAACAAATAAAAGCTAATGTCAAGCATGCAAACACTTGAATCAATCAAGTGTTCTCAAGTTAACCTACTCTCGAAGTTGAGGGAGAGGTTATGCAGTTTATAGTACCAATTCAGGTTCGTTATGACACACGTTTGTGTCAATTTCTTTGCTAAGTAGCTAATGTATATCTTCACGTAAACATTATCGTTGTTACTTATTTACCATAATTAGCCTCACGATATTTTGGGCACATGAAGATCAAGGAAATTCAGAAAATAAAGTATTTAGAGAAGAAGGTACACTGTCGTAGGCTGAATTTGAGAGGAATTCTACATCTTGTGAGGCATGGCTAGTTTCCTATGGAAAGGGTGTGGTAATTCTGCAAATGTTGTATCTAAGGCCCTTTCATATATACGCCACGATGTCATAATTTGTATTGATAATTATCAACATCCGTGGGCATCCGATGCCATCGTGAAGATTCTCAGTATTTTTTAAAAATGAAATTATGATTCACATTTATATTTATAACAAAGCATGTGTCTATAACATCAGAAATTTCCAGAGACTATTTACATACCGTATTTACTAGTGTATTGGCCCCCATTTAATACAAATTCTATCCCTCACAACATGGGGGAAGGGGAACAAGCGACTTCGCGAAACATTATTATGTCAACACCGCACACAAATTTCAATATAAAGGCCCATCCTATAAATTTCCAAGCACCCATCTCACTGCCAATTCCACGACATTTTTCCAGATTTCTTTGATTAACGGAAATTTCCTGACCTCGAAGGGGAATTTCAGCATAAAATTGGTGTTGCACGAAAATTTAGACATAATTTCCGACTTTCTTGAGGTTTTAAATATCTATAGATATTTAAATTATAATTACATTTGGGACTGGGGACACAGTTCTTCTGGTGTCCATTTCATCTTTCATTGATCTTTAAAACGTATTTAAACAGAAAATCCAACAACTGAAAAATACCATCATTAGTGGACGTCCATAATGGTTTCTTCCACTTCCCTCCCTCAACCCCCTATTGAGGACGTTTTTTTTTAATGGCCCCTAATATCATGTCATTATTTATAAATAACTGGTATGCTAAGATAACTTGAAATTTCTGATATTCATGAATACATAGAACTATCATGAATCAATAGAACTTTCTCTTAAGAACTTGTATCTTAATTGTATTCAAATATATGCTAACAATTTTACAAGAAGTTTAGAACTTAATTACTGAAATTTCTGGAAATTTCATGAATAATAAATCGCAACATCCACCAACGAAAATGTTCTATTGAAATTAATGATTGGAATGAGGCTACAAATTCGGTTCCTTATTCCGGGCTTAAATAGACAAACATTTTCGTTGAGTGTAAAGCCGGGTCTCCACCAAGACGTACATTGTTCGTATACACACGTTTTTACAAACATAAGCAAACAAGTTTGCCCTCCGGGTTTGTTTCAGCCGCCATTTTGTAGATATATGTAAATATCAAAATTGTACTGCTATTAAAGACATTTATTAGCAATTAATTTTGCATATGTTTGTAAAAACGTGTATATACGTACAATGTACGTCTTGGTGGAGACCCGGCTTAACATACGACATTAATTTGTGTGCGTGCTACAAAATATGTGGGCAAACACGTCCACACTTAATTAAATTTGGAATTACATTCAGTGAAAAATTGTATTAATGTGGACCAGCCCTATACTAAACACGTTTTGGACGTTATAAATAAGCAAACAAACTTATGATAAATTTCAGAAAACTGTAAACACTACCCACAAGTATCTTGTAAGTATAATTTGTAGGCAGTTTTTCGATTGTTATATTATTTTTAACTTGGTAAGTTATTTATATAGGAAATTATCTTCATTTTGTTCTCGGATTAGATAACACAAAGGTCATTTCGTCGTTTCCAAATGCCGGTAAAATAATGTCAAATTCTCAATTATTTTAATAAAAACTAGCTTACCTTAAAACGTAGGTCTCCGACAGGTGGTTTAGCATATGGTATTCCACGAAATGAAAAAAATCCACCTCTGCTCTCGTTGTAATCCGTGAATCCCCTTACTATTCCTTGTCTTATAGATACTCGAACATTCTGTTGAGAAAAGGTGACCAGAACGGTGTTGAGTAAAACAATTATTTTGAAAAAAGTAAAATCGGCTTCCATTTTTTGAATGAATGTTCAAGTGGTTATCGCCTGCTATTCCTTAGTAATTTCTTCACGGATATGAATCGGTGTGGCCAAATTGGGCAAAATATTTCATAACACGAACATTAATCAACTGGGACGTATGCCTTCAACGTACAAATGTCAGAACTCATGCCCGACCACTCTTAAGTGGTGATTAAGTCCAACTTTGTTGCTCTGCTGCAGTGAGTTCGACCCATGTAGTCATGATTGCAAGTGTGGGACATTATTGGCCCAAAATCAAAGTGCAAACAAAAAATCATCAGAGTGGTTATGTTTCCCACTTGTCAACATACACTCTTTTTAGTTTCGATTTCCTGTATATTGGTGTGCCTAGGAATTAATGTGTCCCTGTGTAATGTTAATGTCACCGACAAGTACGCTAGGGGAGAATTAGGTGACTAGTTCAAAATATTGCAACAAAATTGCACCAGCAAAATCTTATCAAAGAATGAAACAAATTAACTAAATTATGTTTAACTTACACTGTTTTTTCCACGGGCAAGATTTGTTTGAATGTTGTATTTATTTGGAAAAACCCGCGACCTAAAATAAACAAATAGTCTTTATCTATAATCTTTTTTAAGCAATTTTTACCCATACTATAATTTATCTTATTCAATAATCTTTTTCTCAGTTAGATTTATGGTTACAATTCTTAAGGTTTTTTTTTTTTTTGGATTATTAGTTTTAGTTAGTATTGATTTTTAATATAATAGGTTGTTCTTTTCATTAACTTCTTCTAAGCTTTTGCAATGGTGATTTTATGAATACACCAAACTTAAAAAATCATAAAATAATTTGCTCAAATGTAACTTTAAGAAAATACAAACGGTAGAGCTTTTGTGAAAAAAAGACACCATCTAGATTAATAACTAAAAATTTTGGGCACAAAACCTCAAATCGTGGGTAGAAATGGAATGCATAGAGCATTTTTTGTGCAATACAAGATGTTTACAGTTTTAATAATTTTGATAATGCTAAAATGATCAAAATTTTATTTACGAGTATTTTAAATGTACCTATATTTAGTATAGTCAATAGAGACCTGGGTCCAAAATTATTGCTCGTTAGAAGAAAAAGGGGATCCACACACAACAATAATTTTTTTAAATGGAAACAAATTTTCAATTAAAAATATGGCGAAATAGTAAATGTATATTTTAATATTGTACATATCACTGGCAATATAGAAAAGTTACTAAATGTAAATAAAAATTGTTATAACTACTGTAATTTTTAAGTTATCATTCTATTTTAAATAAATAGAATAAATGTTTAAGGCGCCCTCCCACCCTGGCCAGTCCGCCACTGAGTACAGTGTACCATAAAACTGCATATTTCTAAAACATTTATGTATGTCATACCCCCCTCATCCCCCCAATTCCATCCATTCCGCTAAAATTGTGAGGTAGGCCCTATATCAATTTCTGTAGTTATATATTCGTATTTCATATCCGTAATAGTATAAACGTTCTCGAGTATCAATTTCTCGTCTGGTTCGTGATTTGATTCACGATTATCGAAAAAATACTGGCATGATGAAAGTATTTACTCAAAATTGTAACTTTCTTTGGCGAATCAGAAAATAGGGAAATCAAGAGAAACATTCCAAAACAATCCAAGTGTAATGAATTGCAGTGATTGAAGACTGTTTGCAAACCTGCAAGATGAAGTAACCTCTTCTACACCATCATTCCAAAGATCAGGCATTGTGGTAAGTTCACCTTTTACCATTTGTGGATTAAGAGACAAGTCCAGGTACCTATGCAGCCCTTTGGCAATGGGCAACTATTGAAGATCTGTGCCATTGGAAAAACGTAAAGATGGAACCCTGCAAAATCAAGATATACAATTTAACCCGTGCTTAATGCAAGTTATACCTTAAAACTATGTATGACATGACATATGCATTCAGGTTGTTATATTAATTACCTTAAAATAATTAAATGCAACTTCTGCAAAATTATGCAAAATTGTCAAGTTTATAGGTATACATTGAAATACACATTTAAATGTGTACTTTGTATACTTTACCTACCTAGTCTTTGCAATATTTGTCCACAGAGCCAACATGATATCGGACATCTGTTTATCTCGACCATTTAATTTGGTTGGTTTAAATGAACAATGCCAAAAATACTGAAGCTCGTCCACGTGACTGACTATACCCAAGCCTAGAAAAATATTAAATGCGTATTTACAGTATAAAACGTTATATAAAGCATACACTGTATAGTATTTTAGATTCATTTTGAGCCAAATCTTTTCAAATTACTGAATGTCTAACTAAATTCTAAGAAATGCTGTTGATATACCTTCAAGAATACGTAAATATGAATCGTCAGTGATGTAATTGTTCAAAATACTGTGTACACCTCGATGGGTCAATTTATAGGCATAAACGGGTATACCGTGCTCCTGTAGCATTTTGTTAGTGTAATCAATGTAAATGTTCATTTTGGAATCCGTCATAAACTGAAATTTTAGAATTTTTTACATGGAGTCTCTTGTAATTGTAAGACGTACAAGGAAAACGTATAAATGCTACAATATAATTGAATTTGTTATTTTTTTCGCATGAATATATCTTATGATGTCGAATACTCAAATTGAATGGTGTTCCATTAAATTTAGTGCATGTATACTTTTACATATTTAAAACAATTCTATAATATAATTATTTAAATACGTGCATACGGTACACTAGGGAAGACTGGGACACAGTGGGTACACTTTTTAGAATTCATTTTTTTTTGGGAAAAATATTTATCTTGTAGCATTTTAAAAGAATAACACAGAAATATACAAGTCTTCAGGATCTGTATACATTTTGTCATCATTTTAGAGCTACCAGGTGTTTTTTTTTGCTATAAAAGATTAAAGTTGGTTGCGCAGACTGTTCCACTGTGCCCCTATACCGGGGCACAGTGGGACATGACATGGGTACAGTGGTCCACGCGAAATTAAGACAAATTTTTCAAGAAAAAGAACACTACATTGGCTATTTGTGTTTAATTCAGCACGTCAATTTAAAATTCCAAGTATAAATTACAAAAACGATTAAAATTAACCGTATTTACAGCAGCTTTCATATTTTCACTGGTTACTCGTCCAAATGTGGGTTTTTTCTGTGATTGTGAACCATTTGTACTTTAAAACATAAATTTAAACATGGTTTTTATTTAAAGTTATGATTAATGAGAAAACATACTAATATTTTCCAAAAACATTAATTGGGGTATGCTGGGACATGGCCCACTGTACCCCGTAATGTTGTGGTCCACTGTACCCCGTATAACCAATTTGATTTGAATACGGCCTTACAGCTAACCACGTGACTATTTAACATAAACTTTAGTTTGAAATTCTAGCTGGATATATACACTCGTCAATGGTATATCGCAGCATTACTAATGTTT
>JAQGAE010005791.1:0-10852 GCA_034696685.1 Julus scandinavius
TTAGTTCTGACGAATTCGTCAGAACTCGTCCGAACACATTTTCGTCAGAAAACGCATCCATAGTAACCCTAGCCTAAAGAGCACGGTTTCGCCGATTTTTAGAGGAAGTGTCCCTGTATTTGCCTGCGGAAAACCGATAGTGCTGCCATATAAACTAGCGCAGAATTAGTGATAAAGCGCAATTAGCGATAATATGCAAAATATTGAAATTACGAAAACTTGTCATTTCCTAAATTTGTGAAGAGCATGGAAAGACCATGACCACCATTTAAACGTAATTCCTTGTAAACATAAGATGAATAAATTAAAAAAAATGAATTGTTTAGATTTGTATATCTATTCACTTTATCGGCCTTATGTCTAATGAATAGTTATGCAGACAAACATTCATAACAATGCTGGCAAACTTGAGCTACAAATTGACTACTATAAACAAATTTAGTCACTACAAAAGCAGATGTAAACGTGAATGCAACATTAGCTTTTTTAATGCAATAGTTTACCTGCCTTTCTCGTCAGTATTCAATTATAAAAGTCCATTATTACAAATCTTAATTGTTAGGAAATGCTAGTATACAGTAAGAAAAAGCATAGTCCAATTTCCTGCTGTTAATTTTGTTGACATATGCAGGTTGGTCTATACGCGTTCAGCTTAGTAATGTAGGATAGTCACGCGATAGTCATGTATAGTAGTTCTTAAAAAAACTTCAAGTACACCTTTCAGCTTAAGTCAATAAAATGTTCAAATGTTATGGTTTAGCTAATGATGAAATTAACAGCATGGGCAGATACTCTGAATGCATTTTTCTGGCAACCGCCTGATTTGTGATTTGTTTGCAATCATCCAAACGATTTATAAACATTTTCTTGGACATTTATGACCATAAGAAATCCAGCAATGTCCAAATCATGATATGACTCATTTATATGTACATGACGCCATTTAGGACTATTGATAACTTTTCCACTTGTACCTTAACGGGGGTTTGAAACCCTATCCTTTTCAATGGGTAAATTTGTAACGACACTTACCGTCAAACAAATAGAGATTAAATAAAAATAAAAATTGTTTAAAACAGCTTGATAAATTTAATCAGCAAGGTCATTCGTTTGTCGTTTCTCACTTTGAAATGGTATAATTTAAAAAAAAATTAATAAACAAGTTTAAAAATGTCCGTTAATTTGAATTCTCATGCTATTTTAAACAATTTTTATTTTTATTTAATCTCTTTTTGTTTGGCTGTGAGTGTCGTTGCAAATTTACCCATTCAAAAGGATAGTGTTTCAAACCCCGTTAATGTTCATTAGACCAGTCGTGATTTACTACCAAATGAAAAGTCTGATATATGAGAAACAATGCTAATGTGATTATGTAACATTCCAATATTATGGGATCTCATAGCAATGGGACCCACTGTTATACAATGGAATCTCACAGGTCTCATGCCATCTTTCTAGCAATGGATTCTTTCCGTAGAGTTCCATAGAATAAAATCCCATTGATAGTGGGTTATCATTTCTTGTCTCATTAATCCCATTAAGTCTCATGGTTTATCTCCATGAGACCGCATGGGATTTTCACCTAGGAGACAATTCAAATACTTTCCCATATTGATTAAGCAAGGATGTGTTCTCATGGTCGCAATTGCAAGTGGCCTCTGTGAAGAGGGCGCCACTCGCCACATCCTCTGTGCTCGTCTTATCGCCATGGCCAGCCTCCAGCATCTGCTCTTAGCATATTGCTCTCCGAATTGATGGCCGGACTCTCATGCACTTGAGGGAACACGGACAAGAAAACGTTTTTCTCGGCGAGTTGACCACCTTGCGAGGAAATGAATTGGCACTTGGGGTGGCGAGCATTAAGCGGAGTGGCCATTGGCGCTTTGGTAGACGCATGCGTCTTCCCGAGTGGCCTGAGAGCTTCTTTCACGCGTGACTGCCTGTATTGACCCTGTTTACTTAACCGCATCCTCCCCTTCAATTAGCCCAGGCCGGCGCAATCTGTGCCTCTTCCTTCCGCTTAGGCTGGCGCTCGGATTGTTTTTGCCTGCAGTGCCTCCATTGGCAGCGTCTCCTTTGTGCACTTTATTGCTATTGTTACCCCATTATTTCATGTCATTGTCATTTGCGAAACCCGATTCGCCGCTAATTTTCCACCGGGATTGCTTCGTCTGCATCGGGGGAACCAAACCCCGGATCCAACTCAGCCCGCCATTGATGGGGGTGGAATCATTGAACATGGAGTGGCTGGAATCTTGTGGAATCCTTTGCGCAGAAGTTTGTCATTGTCACTCGCTGATATGACATCACAGAGAACCTGGTTGAAAAATCGATGGCTATGTTCTGGTCATATTCAGAACCAGAATAGTGTTTATATTGAAAAATTAAAAAATGCCTGCCATATTATCAATCCACTCTTCCTCAAGTTCAATCAGTGTGAGATTAATGGTTAACAATGTTCTTGGTGTACAATGGTGTAAAATGTCACTAAAGATGTAGTGAAGTCAAATGGTGGTGCAATACCCTATGAATAAATAAATGTAACTGTAAGAGATTTTTTTCCATTATTTTGTCCAATAAAATACCAAGTAGCACAAATTTGACGATTTCTAAAGATCTGAATTAGGATAGATGAAAATCAATTCTGTAAATGCAATAAATATATCAAATAAAATAAATATGTAATCTAGTAAATATCGGACGCATACATATTTAATAATATTAAATGCATAAACAAGTATAATAAATATCTCTTCTGTAAATACAGTCGAACCTGCCTATCTCGAATTCCATGGGAAGGATTGAAATTTCGAGATAAACAGGTTTTGAGATACACAGGTTTAAATGTCTATTGTATAGAATTTTTTCCATTATTGATTCTGTATACATATTAAAAGAAAATACCTTTACGAACGAAATTTTTTATTAATTTCAAGGTATACGTAAGACGTGTTTCCAGTACATATGTACTATATGTACATAGTTGGACAAACAAAATTTTGTATGTGTGCTATCTATTGTAGGACTACCTATTTTTGAAATTGAAGCTTGTTTGAAATTCGAGAAATAGAGGTTTTGGAAGAACATATTTCGAGATATACATGGAAAATATACCGAATTTAGATTGTAAAAGTAGGGAATTCCAGAAATTTCAAGATTTACAGGGTTTCGAGATAGACAGGTTCGACTGTATAAAAATATGGTTTTGCAGATTTTTCTTAAATGACTATACAAACAATGAGGCATTACCTCAAATACACGTATTTTGAAGACATTTCTTCATAAATTACTTGAGATAGTTTGAGCAATAAAGATGCGAAATGTAACTAAATATGGAATGGTTTTTGCTCCAGTCACCAGTAAGTTTCCAAGAAATTTAAATAACTTCATTTAGGACTAACTCTTGATATATATTTACTTTTGGAGATTAAGCTATGACTAAATAATCAATGACATCAATCACTGTGAATATTTTCTGTAAATTCACTTGAAAAATCAATGTTTTAGTCATGAGATTGGTTAATTTATTTCCATTGGAAGTTAAAACAACTGAAGTCATTATACAACGATATGTACTCATCAAAAGAATTGGCTTCAGTTATCATTCTTGTATTTTTATTTCAGAAGATAGCTTAAAAGTAAGGAAAACAATGTATAATTAAGATACACACGGAATGTATATAGAGAAGTAGGTCGAGTCTATATGTGGTGTGTTGTGATGCATTTTTGCTCCACTAGCCGTCATCTTGAATTATTTCAAGTGTAGCACTGGCATGCCAAATCCCTGCAAATTGATTGTGGCGCATATAATGCGATCTTCTTGGAGTCGTATAAAGAAGCGCCGTATTGAATTACTGAAAGTGCCTCGCGTTGCATTTGTCCCTCTTTGGGCTGTGTCCAGAGCGGAAGCGGATTCAATAATTCAGCGAGGCTGTCATGCCCCAATTATTCGGACAAGAGTTCACTAACGGAACGAGTTTGTTTGGACATAAAACAATTAGGCTTCGCTGCAGTACTTGGCAATTACAAAGACTCATCTGTGACTGCATCGGTCTAGTAATGAAGATGGGATGCTGCAAAGCTTTGAAAAAATGGCAACCAGAAAACCACACACAAAATGCTTGTCTGAAACTGGAAAAGCTTTTTCAGCAGTATATAATGTCACAGTTAATCACTTTGAATCATGACTTGTTTTGCTTGTATGCTGGTTTGCTTTCCTGGAGAGGTTCTTGCAGGTGCATATGGCAGCACAGTACTTTCTAAAGGTCTTTCTAAAAGTCTGCTACTAAATAAAGTATATGTGGCTTAATTTATATTTATTTTGACCATATCATTAAGGTCAATTCATCAAGGTAATTAAGTTTTTTTTATTATTATTACAGTTTTTTGATAAATTTAGAAAATTTTCAACATCTTTACCTTCCCCAACTGACAATTCAATTCAACTCAGTACCCTATAGTCGGCAAGTAAATACCATATAGTAGGGAAGGTCATACTCAATCATGTCAGGAGAATGCTCCTACGTCAGTAGCGACTTAGACGTCATTGTTAAACTGAATTTTTACTAAATCTGGACTTTCGCCAAGGCTATTCCATCGTCTAATCGCATGCAAAAAATACCAATAGTAAGCATCCGTCTTGGCACAAAGCTCGGTCAAAGGATTTGAGTGATTATATGTCTAGTGGTCGCTATTCTGTCAATTCAACAAAACCAAATACGGGATTGATTCAGCTCATAAAAATTACAATTACTATATATGCTAAACATTATCTTTACATACAGAGATTGGAACATTTGCGATCATTAAGATGATGCGAAATGAAGTAACAGGAATATTTGATCCTGATTAACTAATCGAAATTTTTTAACTGACTTTCTGTAACTTTGGTAGGAGTCACAGGCGTCGAATGTATAGTGGGATCTTGTGGAATCCTTAGCACAGAATTTGATCAGTCACTCGTTGGTAACATTAGCTAAAGCCAGGATAAGAAAAATCGATGTTGATGCTCTGGGCATTGCAAAACCAGTGCACACTGAAATATTAAAAAATATCGTCATATTATCAAACCACCTTGCTGCATTTCCAAACCCACAAGCAGTTGTTTAGGATGAAGGATTCTGGTACATGGAGTAAGGCTTTCCAGGGGGTGGACAATGGAATCAAAAATGAATTTATTGAATGTTTGTCTTGGCTATATTGAAAGAACTTGAGATATAGGACACTATTGACACGCCGAAGGCGATTTTTCTAAATCTATAGGCGGCAAAAAATAAACTTAATATCTGTTGTCAATAAATCTTGTTTTTGATTGGATATGGACTAATTCTACCGGAAAGAAAGTAATTTTTTGCCCGATTTGAGTCCCCAGTCTAAAAAAAAGGTGATTTGGACTGCTGATATACGTGACGGAAAGTTACCAAACACTGCCGGCAGCAAAATTAACGGGATCGTTCCGTTAAATGTAAGGATGCTATAAAAATAATAGAACACTTTCACAATAGTCCTGGAGTTTTTTCTCTATTTGTCACTAAAGGTCACATTCAATTTTCCAATAATTTGTTTTTTGCAAGTTGGCATTTACTCGGAAACAACTGTGGAAAACAATTAAAACCACAATCCCAGGATTCGAACCCAGCTCTGTCTTCCTATTGAAAAAACTAATTGTATAACCACTATCCGACCTAGCTCAGCTATTCAACACCATTGATTTAAAAGTAAAAGTTCGGAATATATGAGTTACGGAAGGTTCCTTAATTTTGGGAAAAATTTGAAGGAGATTTCTTGTATTAAAGCGGAAAAGGAATGCAGACACCGACATTTTCTCTGCTCATTATACCGTATGATTTTGAATTTGTTGGATTTCGCAATGTTAGACATTAAATGCATAACATTTCCTTCATCTTGATTACATTTAAAGAAAATTTCTCGTATATTCAGTTTACTGGAATTTTACTCGACCTTTCCTGTAAAATGTACAGCTATTTTTAACTACGTACGAACATAAGTGTCATTTTTGAATTGCTGGGAAAAGCTATAGATTCACGTGACTCACTCGACACTAAGTGAGTACCGTAATTGTTATTTTTGGGTGGCCACATTTCCCACGTCCATTTTCTCTCTGCTGAAATTGATGGCTTTGGAATGGGCGGAGCGAACACTGATTACGATATACAACGGATTGCCGTGCCCAAAACTTCCCCGAAAATTGCAGGCTTCCGAACTGCGGTTGTGGCGTGCCGCGAGACAACCACGCGAGATTTCGGATTACTCACCAAGATGCTCGTGGTATACACATTAGGCCTGGAGCATGGATTTGCCCGCCAATGCATTTCTTATCTCTCCGATCAGTTTCCGGCAATGGTTGCTCGGATGTTCTGCCTCTTCGTGCTCTCGATGTTTGCCTAATGGATGAATGTCTTATCTTCGTATACCGTCCGCTTGACGAATCAATCAATTCCTCCCCCCCATCAGCGCCATTGATTTCTGATCCGGATTTCCTTGCTCCGATTAGTCACGAAAACGCGTCCTTGCCCTTAACGAATACGGGGTTGTCCCCAATATGCGACGTAAATCTTGTGAAGTTGTTGTTTATCCTTTGGTTTTAAGGTGCCAATCACATTTTGCACCAAAAATGTATGCGGTATTTAGCAAATTAAGGCATTTCATGAATTCTAATGCCGCATTTCAGTATACCATTATTTTTGAATTAAACGTACGTCATCAGATTATCCAAATATTGTACATGAAATGACTCACCTGAAAGTTCTTTCCTCATATGTGCATTATTTGCAATTAGTGCGTTTCTCTATTGTTGTTGTTAGTAAATTGAAAAGATGGAATTGTAAAATATATTTTAAGAAATTGGTGAGGGATTTTGGAATGGGCAAAATTCCCTAAACAGAGTCCCCATATACCTATAGTATATATATATATATGTAGGTCCCCTTGCTCTCCACACGTTAAATATCCGTTTAACGAGGTATATATGTGTATTTTATAAACGTTCAAGTTAGTACCAAGTACTGAATTTGAATTGTTTTGCAAGGTATCATTCGAACATACTTATAGTTATTCGATGATACTTCAGCGTTTTCAATTGATCCTAGAGGAATGCTGGAAAATCTTTTTTACAAGTGCTATTTATGAGTACGGAATATTATATGTTGAATGCTTAATTTAATGTTTGCTGGCATTGGATTTATGCCCCTCTTAGCAGTGACTAATTTCAAATTTGAGTTTTTATTATAGAAGGGGAAGGAGAAGTATTTGGGGGGATTTACCCTCTCATTAAGGATAGCAGGCTTTATATTAAAATAATACTATTTGCTCTTCCCCAACAAACTGTATTTACTACTGAAAATTATTCCGTTCTACCGATTTTTGTTTACTTAATTCATTTAACGACACCCGAGGCACAAGAGGCATTCCTTCTATAGAGATATAAATGATCTGGAGGGTGAAGAATTTGAAATGAGGAAGGGTAAACGCCGAATTCAAATTGATTCTTTTGCAATTTTGTTGAAGCATCGTTACCAACAACGGTTTTTATTTAACAATGCATTTACCACTTCAAAAATGGCAACACAAATTTTGCTGTAACCGTGACTTTTACTTATAAAAAGCCATGCATAAACATGATTGCAAACATTAATAAGAAGTGACAAACATTTTGGATTCAGTTTTGATTTTCTGAAGTTATATAATGCCAAAATTAACCGTATAGGGCAGTGATTTTCAAATTGGGTACCATCTCCTGCATGCAAGCGCAAAAGATTAAATTGCATGGTTGATTGCAATAAATGTTACGGCTGTCTTTGGTAGGGGCTCCATGACCTGAAAACATTTTCTCCTATTTTATGCTTTCTTGGTTTGGACAATATGCTCCTTGAAAACATTTCGACTATCATGTTTTCGGAAACCTTGCTTTTTGCGCCTTGTTTTCTCTGGTCTTTGCAGGCTTTAGATTTGGGAAGTTACTAGAAATGGATACATTTTAAGTAAATTTATTTTATGATCTATAGTTTACTGGATATTTCTATCAAATCTTATTCAACTCGTCCTCTAAAATGTACTGATGTTTTTAACCATGCTGCCTATTTCTGCAGATTATGGAATTTTACAACTGGACTGACAAACACTCTTAACAGAAATGGTGAGGTGTAAATTCAAAAAAGCTGTTTAAATTTGTCACAAATACTGCACCTTAAAAAGTTGTATTAAGCTCCTTTAAGAAAATGTTTTGTAACACATAATACCGTATCCACTTTATTAAATCCGTCTGCTAACTGAGAAATAATGGCTTTGCAAATAGCAGAAATAAAAAACCCACAAAATACGCTTTATATCCTGCAAATAGCCAATATTTGTTGTATACTTAAAAATCATTCGATAAAGGTTTTCAACACAATTTTACGAAAAGACAATTCGTGAGAAGAGCAAAATAGTTTTCTCGAATTAAAGAGTCATGCAGACACCAATGACGTTTTGAATCGCCTTTAGAAAAAGCGCCACTGCTCTTTCTGCAGTCGAGTCTTCGCCTAGTGTGGAATGTGCTTCTGATTCTTGGTTTCCGGCCGACTTGCTGATGTCATAATGTCGGTTCTCGGTCAGTCAACGTATTGTGTTTATGGCACCAGAAAAATGTGCCTTGCTGCGCCTGAAATGTGGTACTCGTTAAGATCCTCAAATATATCAGTCAAGTATTTCTTTCCCAGTACCTTAATATGGTACTGAATAAAGTAACGATTACAATATAAGGAATTTTGAACTCCACAAATGGGTAGGAGATGCTAAAGCATAAAGACAATATTATTTTGCTTTCCTTCAAAGTTCAGTAATTAACATGGCTTTAGTATGATTTATATTAGCTGTTGTACTCTCTTTATGTGAGTTGTTTATAAAAGCAGTGACCAATAATACTCCATTTCAAATTTTCACAAGTGGTGATACCTAATATGATCTGCCAGCTTAAAATCCTATGAAGGTGTTATAAGTGTGTTTTCCATTTAAAACATTTCTCTTTAGTCTTTAAACACCAAAATAAACGGAAAGTCATAAAAATGTAAAACTTAATAAAAACAAAATCACAACTTCGTGAAAAATGCTTAGATTTAAATAAAATTTAGCGTTTACATATAGAACAGTAATGTAGGAACAAAAAACTTTTTTCTAACATGTGACAAATCTCAGATGTTTTCATTTTTCAACAATACGGTGCGACACTTTGAGATGCTTGCAACGGGGAAATGCCACAGTTCATCGAAGCAAACCATTGGCAACCAAACAGTCCTGACTTGAATCCAGTGGAATCTCCAGGAAAACGTTTACAAATCGAAGATTATTATAATATCGAAGACTTGAAACTACGAGTTTGGAAAACTTGGAATGAACTCGACCGGCAGATAATCGTTTAGTCATTCAAAGAATGGCGCGTTAGATTCCAGAGAAAGGCCACCAGAGAACATTTTGAGCTCATTTATAATTAATTTTTGTTCCTACACTATTGTTCTATGTAAGTGCCAAATTTCATTTGAATCGAAGCATTTTCACGAAGGTGTGATTTTTTATTGGGTTCTACTTTTTATGACTCAATGTATATTTTTAAACACATGTTAACCATCCTTATTTCTTAGTGTTTGTAGTGTAATTTTGAAAAATGCGTCGTGTGTGGTCAGCTTTAGAATAAGGGTGAAAAAAGAAAACGTTTCTCGGAACAATACATTTTTTTTCCGAATTGGATGGCAAAAATTCCTTACTCTGATGCATTACCGCTTTTTCCACGTGATTCCCAGCGATCGTATTTCTCCAGGCCAACAGTCGTTCGGCAGGCTGCATCGTATATGCATTCAGGGAGTGCTACAGCGCGCTTTTTGCTGATAGGAAGCACTGATCAGCTACTTTGATAGCAAATTTTCTCTTTCGGAACGCTGCAAAAAGGTGCAAAAAGCGTCGCTATGCGCATCGCGTCTTTCCGAGAAGGCTGCGGATGCACTTAATATCATCTCCTTCTTATTTACTCGGCAAAAAAGCGAAAACTGGGCTTTTTTATCCCCGGCCTCGAATGCATACAAAGTGCCTTCTGTGTACACAAATTCTCGCAAACTCAATCCGAAATCCATGACAATGAGCCGCCTCCGCTGGCAGATGGGGGACTGATATAAAATATGATCCGAATCCGTATAGCTCGATCCGAAACTTTTGATGATATAATGCAGGCAGAAATGATGGGGCTATACGTGCCCGGATTCTCGAAGCCGACGCAAGTTGCGCGTAATTTATTTATGGGCGGCCGGGGTCCCATCGCCGACTGTTTTTATTGTTTGTTGGCAGGCCGGCTTTTTCGCTCGTGTACAGATTGCCTAAGTCGGGCCTCATCAGTGCCATGAATATTGTATGACAGAAATTGAGTTTTCGATAATGGGGTAAACAAGTTCTTTTAAGGTTTCACCCGCTCGGGGATGGCAACGACAAAATTTGTCAACTGCAATTTGCCAGGTATTTATCTGCGAAAATTGTAATATCACAACTTTTGGGAAAGGTGGAAAAGTTATATTACGGTTATAGATGTCAAAAATTGTTTTTCCATGGCCATGTAAGGTGGTTATTAAATGCACATACTGTATTTTTGAATATCCTCCATTCTCAAATGGTTGTTAATGTGTCCTGTATTAAACCTAAATCGTGAATTCTAAAGCATAACTTTGTAAAAGAGTTTACCATATCAATTAAGTCTGAAATCATATGAATCTTGCCTCAGACTCTCCTCTTTGTCCTTTTAAGGTGAATCACAACCCTATCACCTTCAATGGGTGAAATTTTAAAACACAATTCCAGCCAAACAAAAAGAGAT
>JAQGAE010005792.1:0-10852 GCA_034696685.1 Julus scandinavius
AAAAATCTTGGCTTCGGACGTCCGGATAATTGAGGATCCGGATGATTGAGGTCCGGATAATCGAGTTTCTACTGTACAAGAAAGATTAAACCGTTGGTGTCCCAATTTAGAGAGTGAAGCACTTTTGTCACACTCGCGGAATGGTGGTAATTTCCCTTAACAAATCTGGTTGCCCTACACTGGACCACCAGCGACCATCTCCTGTGAGGATTCCAAATAGGAGCACAACATTTCAACATAGGGCGAACCAGAGTTCCGCACATTCTCGAAATACGAGTGGAATGAATCTAAGGCGTTGGCTCGCTGCACCAACACATTTTTGTGAAATGGTGATTCCAAGATAGATCTTTGGTAATATAGACCTCCAGATACTTAACAGTATCAACGACCCTACCGCGAGTTAAACAACACCCAAAAGTACTCAGGTTGGCAAGTTTTCTGTTTATGAGAGCAGCGCATCACCACACATTTCCACTTGTTTAACTTTAACTGCCATGTATCGCACAAGGAAGCCAGCATGACGTGATCGCCCCTCGATTTGGCTGAGAAACCTCTGCCTTCTACCACTGGTTGTTTATAATTAAATTTTAATTTTAAAAAGTGGATAATCACCAAGTTCCTAATGGATGTTTTATTCAAAGGACTTTTCCAAAGGGCCATTGCACAAAGTGGATCTGCCCTCAACCACTGGGCCCTTCAAAAGCAACCTCTGAGCTGGGCACAGAATGTTGCCAGATTGGTTGACTGTCCAGCAAACGATACTTGGAAACTCATGGATTGTATGAAAGAAAAATCTGTTTACGAACTGGTTAGAAAACCGGTCAATTTGCAGGTCTGATTTGGTTGGTCTCATATGAAAGAGAGGAATTTTAAAGTTTCTAGAAATTGAATTATGCATTCTACATTTTATATAGATTACGACAGTTTTTCCTGTTTTCTCTGCACCTGTTATCGAGCCTCACACAAAACAACCTGGATTTTTAACAGAAGATCCCTACGTTCTTTTAAAATCTGGAAAAATTGCGAATAAAGTTCCATTGATATTAGGTACCACGGAACTTGAATTCTACTCTTTCTACGATGGTAATCATCTCTTTCAATATTTGCAATATATAATTTTAAATTATTGGATTATCTTGAACGTTCTATTTTTTATATTGTATAAACTTCTCAAAACTATTAAAAAAATATATTGGTATATTGCAATGTTACCTAAACTTCGATTGCAAATATTTCAACTTTTTAAAATACTGGGTAATGATAGGTGGTTTGATAATGATTGACGTGTTAGTATCGATATGAATTTTCAAACATTTTCTAGAACATCCCTCGTATTTTATAGAACTTTCTATTTATGTCCTATATTTTTCATCGTTAATATGTTGCTCATATAAAATGTAACTACAATTATTTCTCTTTGCTAAACAGAGCTTATAAAGAATTATCAATATAAGGGACGTGAACATTTGGATAAAGATTTTCCAAAGATTCTGCCACTTCTGTTTCACATGATGTCAAATGACGAAAATGTTTATAAACGCATTTATAATGAATACTTTGAAGATTACCAATTCAAGAACTACGATGATTTTAAAAAAGTTCATACACGGGTAAAGATTTCAGTTTTGTATATTAATAAATAAGACTGCTGTTGAAATAGCATATTTCAAATAATCCTCCAGGAATTTTTATTCATTTTTAAAATATTACGATAATAGCCAAAATACATATTAATAGAACAATATATAAAACACCAGTTTCAAGCATTCACTTAAATGACCTTCTAAATAAACTTCGAGAACAATGAAAAATATATATATATATTACTATTGATATTTACATGAGATGCAATTTCCAAAAAAGTCCATGCAAGAAGTGGTTAGATTTTTATTTTTAATATTCATTTTTTCAAAATTATAAATTAAACTTCATAAACTTGTATGTTTAAACGTTTTTTTCTTAATATAACGCACGTAATTCTCTGTATTGTACATGTGTGAAAATGTTATGTATAAACGTAAAATACCATTATAAAACTTTCAAAGGTAAACTTAAAGTGGAGAAATTTTGTCTTACCATAATTTTTATGATTGCAGTTAGATTCATTTCAGTTTTTTCTTCCAGATTTTGAGCGACGCATGTTTTGGGGTTGGCATAGCGCAAACTGCAGACTTATATTCTCGTGCAAATATTTCAACATGGGCTTACGTATATTCTCATGTGGGCCAGCATGGAATGAGTGTAATCTTCGGAACTCCTCCAGGTTTGAATCTTTAAAAAATAATAATAACTATATTTAAGTCGTGCTGAAGTCTAATTAACAGAAGTCCAATATCAAAATTCATTGTTGTTCATATATCACGGCAGCATTTTATAAACAACATATTCTCAAAAAAGATTATTCATGAATCATGTGTGCATAACATTTAGTAATTTTTACTTAGTATTTACTTTTTAAATTGTCGACTACCATTTTTTTGTTTGTTCTATCTATAAAAATAATCCAAACTTCTTCCAGATATAGCTTCTACATTACCTTTCACATACAGGAAATAACTGAAATATCTTTGGAAAAACTAACAGTTGATGTTGCATTTTTTTACTTTTCAACCAGGAAAACAAGCTTCGCACGGGGATGAACTTTTTCTGCAGTTTCCGTTTTTTTACGCCAAATCCACAGAGATGAGCATCGCGGATAGAAACATGTCCCACATCATAAACTCACTTTGGACCAACTTTTCCAAAGGAGAGTAAGTACAGAAAGAACAGTGGATATTTCATTTTTAACAATAAACCTAACTCCACAAGTTAAGGAACACAGGAGGGGTCAATGAGAACCATAACTGTTTCTCAACCTAATTTTTTTAAACGTCTCCTAAATAAGACTACTGTGAAATGTCATGAAATGTACGAAATGTCACTATATGAAGTTATTCAAAAAATAGTTTATACTTTTATAGTTTATACTTTTCGAAAATTTGTCTAAATTGTATTAAAATCAAGCATGTAGAATTCTTTTTATATATTAGAATTTATTTTTAAAATTATTTTAAAAAACTATAGGGGTACTCAAACGAACAATTCACTTGGGCAGTTCGGCTGTCTGCATTTGGCCCACATATGGTGCACATGTGCATTAGACTCATGCAGCTCTGCCAAGGTCCACAAGTTTAGTGTATTTTGTGACATGTGCACAAAGCTGGACTGTAAGAGCAATTTGCAGTTTAACCTCTTTTTTCTCCAGCACTTCCGCAAATCCCATTGCAGTAGGTCCAGCCAATTATAAGACGTAATTTTAAAAACGGTGTCAGCACATTTACTATGGCCCCAATAAACTGATAAACTGCAGAGATGTTGCGAATTTTGTGGGGTCTATTTGAGTACCCCTAATATATATTTAAAAAAATGCTAAACAATGCTAACAAAAATGTTCAAAAAAAGTTTAGCGTTATATATCTTAAACTCTAATCACTGAAGAGCGAAGAATAATGAAATAAAAGTGCTAAACATCTGCCCATTTACATGTATCTAATTTCCATCGTTTTCTTTTCTAATAGCAACTTCTCGATTATGGAGAATGGAAAGTCAGTTCACTGGCAACAGTTTAACGCTACAAAGCCAAATTTCCTACGTCTGAACCTGAAGCCAAAAATGGAATTGAAAAGACTAGTCGACAAATACGAATTCTGGACTGAAACGCTACCATTCATTTCTAGAAAATTTAGTATGAAAGGCGAATTATAGAATGGATGAAGCTCAACAAAGCAAACAGAAACTCCGAATATTTAAGTGGCCACTTGGATAAGTTTGGAATAATATGATTAGGCAGTGGAACACGATTTATATGCAGGTTACAAAATTATACCAATGAATGATCAGATTTGCTGAAATACGATGAAACTTAAACAAACTAGCACGCAGGCAGTATTAGAATAAATTGTATTTAACCATGAAGGTGTTCTGAAATGTCATGAAAACATGAACCACCAAAAAATCATGAACCACTAAACATGTTCCAGAACACAATTTTGGAAAGAAAATATTCAAATTGGTACTGTCTTAAAGAGTAAATCGTTATAAATGCGTTCTAAAATGTTTGATGTTGATCTACAATGTGATGGATTCGGAATCGATGCATTTGTGTGAGGCGAAGAAGTTAATTTTTGAAATTCTATCGAATAAGCACTGTACATATAAAATATGCAAATGAAAATAAAATAACAATATTATTTTGAACTACAAAGCAATTTTACTCAAATTTCATTTTTTCACAATTCATTAATAACTCATTAAGGGGTGCTTATGTTTCGGACATTACAGATATCAGGATCTATTTTAGGATATCAGGATATCAGGATTTATTTTAAGCGTTTCGACTATAACGCACTTAATTTAAATATTCTTATCTAACGCCGTTATGGAAAAAACTGATTGCCGAACAGTTGCACGATTGGTTGCATTTAGAACAAATAATACCAACTTTAAGTCATTTGTATAACTACAGAGTGGTTGCAATGTCTTATTTGCCATTAGCAGTAACTAAAGATTTAGTAACCTTAGTTTATTATCAGTTTTTCACTTTGTTATCACTTTGTATCAGTATACAACCATTTTTTTTCACAAGGGCGTGGAAACGGATCAGGACACTGAATTGCAATGTGCGTTCGGTACAAAAAGTTTCGCTTTTCCTAGAGAATTTTGTGAAATGTTTCTGAAATTTACAAGTCGAGATTTTCTTTTAAATCTAACTTACAAATTATAATCTTGTAATATTATTTATCGATTTTTGAATGTAGCAACACCAATTGAAACGTTGAAACCATGTATCATTTTTATTTTAGGGACTATTTCTATTTTATTACCATTTTTATTTTTAGAAATGTTAATAACCACAGGTAGCCAAACTTGTACATCCCGCGGGCCGGAGGTGCTACACCCCTACCCTAACTATTGTCTAATTTTTTGTCAAGAAATATTATGCTAAAGTAAAAACAATGTGGCAAAATGGAAATGCTGAAATATGGAAAAGTGGAAAAAGCAGAAAGGGACAAGTAAAGTCAACAACCCCTCCTCCCCAAAAAAAAAAACTAAAGTAGAACCGGTAACTGCAAGAGTTTGCCTTTCATGCAATGTAGAAAAACCAGTACCTCCTTTCCTTGTTTGCCCTAGGGCTTATACTCGTATTTAGTGGGTCTGCGTGGCCAGTGTTTTAATTCTACCCTAAGCAAACGTGTCTCGTTTAAAATTGGAAAACGTGAAGAATTTGGCTTGAAACTTGTATAAAAAGTCAATGCCTCACTGTCCTTGAAAGCAGACGGGACCAGTTGCCAAGTCATCGTTAAATGCATTCAGTAGTGCTGATAGCGGATATCGTGGCAAGATTAACATTAAGTTCAATTTCAATTTTTCACCCACTATTGTATGTTAAAAACACTTTCAAAAAACTCGTTTGAAGAATAGGAAGACATGCAGCGTTTGTGCCACACCGTCTTGCTATTGGCTGTTTGCGGATGGCTGCAGGTGGCGATCATAAATGCCTCTGATCCAGTGGTAACAGTCGAGTCTGGTCGCATCAAGGGAATTACGTTAAAAAGTGCCTCGGAGAAGGAATTTTATGCATTCCGCGGCATTCCGTACGGAAAGGCAGCACGATTCGAGGTAAGCAACAACTAGTACTGTATCCTACATTCATTTGCAACTGCGTTGTTAATTATCAAGGATTATTTCATAAATAGAGGTATTCTAAGTTAATTCACGTAATGGTTTATGGCTAAGACAATGGAGTAAGTTGATGTCGTCCTGAAGAGGATGGTATTGTTCAGATTTTTAATTTTTTGTTTAGTCAAGTTTTAAAGGTCAGTGAAAGGGGAATTGGACACCACAAGAAATATGTCCCCAGTCCCAAACTTGTACTTGAATTTTGAAAACCCAGGAAAAGTCTTGGATTATGCTTAACTTATTGTTAAACACGGGAAAATATTAAAAAAACTTAAATCTGGAAAAATGTCGTGGAATTGGTAGCAAAGCAAGTGCTTCGAAATTTATAGGTATGTTCCAAAAAAATTTCTACACACCCTCCTTTAAAAAAAATTTAAGGACGTCCATGAGGGGAAGGGGGTCTGGGCTAAAATGGGTGCCACGTGGACAGGGGATAAGGGTAGGGGTAACATTTTAATGAACTTCAGGGACGTCCTTTTTGAATAGCCCTTTTCCAAAATTACATGGTAGTTCTGCAGTGTAGTGTTTTTGAAGCATTTGCGAAAGTTCAACACTGGTGTGTCTTGGAAGTGTGCAGAATTTACCAAAATTGACCTTACAAATAGTAAAAATAATTGCCTTGCAAATAGTGAAAAGAATTGCCTCATCATAGGTTAGGCTATTGCCCAAGTATACATGAACGTACATACAATATATGCCATGAGCTGGAAAAGTTTAAAAAAAACAACAGTTTTTATAAGTTATCAAAAGTCGCGAGATATATTTTGTCCAACTAGTCTCACTGAAGACGGTCAAATAAATTTGCAACGTGGATGGTTTTGTGTAGATGAATGGCGCAGTAACCTTTGGAATGTGTTTGACCTCAGAAATAAATAAAAAAAATATCACGCTTCCATGGGATATTAATCATTGATAATTTATCAGATTAAAATCGTAAACACTCTACACTCACTCACTTCAGAAATGCATTTTCTAACACATCTTTTGCTATAAGCATGTTCACTGGTGCTCAGGGGCGCCCTGATCAGATCAAAGGTCGGTCCCAGGGTGCCAATGTTTCCAAAGGGTCTACATTGCCAAAATGTTGCATATGGTTTATGATAATGCTCCTTGCTTATTCACTTTTGACACAATTTTAACAAAAATGAAAATATGAATATGGCAAAGTTGAAAATATTCTTTTTTTAAAATAAAAATAACTAAAATGTTAAGAAATAAAAGTAAATTTCAAAAATAAATGGAACCAAAAAAAAAAAATTAAAAAAAATAAATAAATAAATTAATCAAAAAATTAAAAAAAGTATTTGAAAAAAGGGCCATATGCTGCCCAGATATTTTATTCAAACAAATATTTAGAAAAATGAAAAATAAACAATCAATTAAAAGTTTAAAAACAGAACATTTTATTTTAAAATTCACAAAAAGTTTATATTTATTAAATTAGACACATTTTTGTAATTTTGTAATTTTTGAATGTCATGTATGTAAGTTTATAATGCCACTTCCTATTGTCCCTTTATATCCTATATACTCCTCTATTACCCTTTCTTTTCCAAGATGGCAGACACTTTATTTTACAGGTGTGTATCCTTAGGGCATGAAAGAAAGGAGGTGGTAGTAAAACAAAGTTTTATGGGGGTAAAGATAGAAATTAAAATAATAATAATAGAAAAATAGGTGGCACTAGTGTTGCTGGTGGCGGAATTTGGAACTACTTGTGCTAGTGGCACAATTTTATGTAATATTACCGAGTATATTTTATATTACTAAGCAGTATTACATTTATTTTATTTAAGTTAGTGGAAAATTATTATCCATTTTATAATATTCAGATGAATAATTAATAATAATTAACTTTTTAAATAAGTGATTAATGTTAATATTTGTCTAAATGAAATTTTGATTAAGTAATTTCAAAATACACATTGTTTTTATGCTTATTTTTATTTTTTAAAGTTTTGGAGGGAAATTCATATGTCCATACATGAACAATATTATATTACATGAAATTAATTATATGTGCTCATACCCTTCACCACATTGCCCCTTATACTTAAGCACATATAATTAATTTCATATAATATAATATTGTTCATGTATGGACAGATATGTGTACATGTGTGTTACATGTCCTGTACAGGCACTTATAAGTGTGAACAATTATATCCATACCATGTTGTAAGTAGTATAAGAGAAGCCATTTCTGGCTCACTTATATTACTTTTGAATGCAAAACAAACCAAAAAAAAGTTAAAATTAAAAAAAACAAAAAAAAGCTAAAAAAATCAAAAATAACTTAAAATATAAAAAAAACTAAACAAAAAGTAAAAAAAAAAATAAAACAACTAAAAAAAATAAATGCAATTTTATTTTAAAAAATAATACAAATGAAAAAAAAAACACATACAAAAAAAATCAAAAATAACTTAAAATATAAAAAAAAAGTAAAGAAAAAAAATAAAACAACAAAAAAAATAAATAAAATACAATTTTATTTTCAAAAAAAACATACAAAAAAAAAAAAATTAAAAATAAACAGAATAAAAAAATTATTCATTCCCATTTGGTTGGTTTCTTGTTGCTAAAAAAAAAAAAAAAAAAAAAATTAAAAGCAAAGTTAAAACAAAAAAAAAATATAAAAATAAAAAAAACAAAAAAATCAATACTTACATTTTTGTTATTTTTTTAAGCGGTTCATCCTCTTCATTAATGGAGGTTCTATAAAAAAAATGTTTAAGTGAAAAAAAATAATAAAACAAAAAAAAAATAAAAAAAAAAAATGAAAAAAGTTAAATTAAAAAAAAGTTAAAGTAAAAAATAAAAAAAAGTTAAAGTAAAAAAAAATGAAAAAAAGTTAACCCATTCGGCCCTGATTTATGAAGAAAGTGAGCAAAAATTCTGAAATTCAAGATATGTGTTTAATGATTTTTTTGTGATTTAAAAAAAAAAATGTTTGAAATTACATGACAAATTAACAAAGATAATTACTGACGTCATATGACAACACCAGGCTTTAAGGTCATCAATCGGTAACGCTTACAAACATGTTGACTTATTAAAATATCATTATTTTTGATGAAATTCTGCAAAGCAGTTATGTGATTTTGACAAACACAATGATACATTACATTTCTTGCACATAACACTTTATTTTTTATTGCATCCATCATTCTTGCATCTCTGTTCACGGCCACCAAGAAAATTTGGCCAGTGGCTAATTTGATCATAGCGGATGTCATCTAATGTCTTTGATTGTGCAGCTCTTTTTGGCATTTTTGGATTTGTTGGCCCATATGGGCTGCTTGTTGGCCGACCTCTTTTCCTTTCTTCTGTTATCAAACCAGCTTTTGCCAATAATTTAGCCACATTGAATGTGAAAGCAAGTAAGTCTATTTGCTTTTTGATGCCAATTGCAGTAGCATCCCTCTTGTATTCTAGCCATGCATTAGCAACAGTCAGGTTGACGTAATGAAATATGATTCTCAAGGTCCATTTCCTGGACCTGATGAAGATTCTGTAAAGTTCAATCAAGAAATCACATTTATCCACGCCTCCATTTTGCTGTTATAGATTTTGACGATTTCTGGTCTGTTGACTTCAATATATGCTTTCTCCACCTTGCTGTTTCGTTTTGCTTTATCTTCATCATCAACTGCAACAAAGTTTGAAGCCAATGTGACTGCTTTGTTGTCAAACCATCTAACAATTGCAATTGATCCATCTCTTGAAGTAAAGCATTCACTTGATCCACGTCCAAGCTTCTTCAATTCCTTTTCTGGTAAAAATGGGCACCCAACAGTTCTATTTGCTCTTATGGTCCCAGCAGCAAAAATCTTTTTCTTCAAAAGTGCTTGGAATACAGGAATTGATGTGAAATAATTGTCACAGAATAATTTGTGACATTGTCCTACTGTAATTCTGTTGCACAATGTCATAACAATGCTGCCTGTAATCCCCTATTTTTTGTACTGTTCATCAAGTGGTGTAGTAACTCCCTGGTAAACCATTGACTCATAAATTATTCCAGATGCTCGGCAAAGCATAAAAACCTTTACACCCCATGGATTAGGCTTGTTCTTTATATATTGCTTTATAGAAAGTTGTCCTTTGATAGGGATCATTGATTCATCAATGCACAAATATTCTTCAATAAGTAATTCCTTGCATCTTCTTTGAAATGACTTGATGATTGGAGATACCTTTCAAAGTAGATCTGTAACTTGTTCCTGTTCATTGGTGATATCTACAATATGCAGGTTGTTCCGAAGTTTTTCAAATCAATTTCGACTCATTTCAATTTCTGCAACTAATGGAACTTGTGTTTGTAAATACCAAAACATTTTAAGCCTTGGATATGGCAGAGTTCCAATTAAAATGTGTATGGCAAACAGTCTCCTCATTTCTTCACTGGTCGTTTTCAAAGAATTTCCGTTTTCTTGCACTGAGTAGAGATTAGTGTAGTTTCCAAATTCCCTAAACATTGAATCCGAAATATATCTTGAAAAATATTCCTTTGGTGACAGCAATTCTTCTATATCCTCTCGAGTTGGACCTAAAAACTCTGTGTTTGGCTTGGAGAATTTCTTTTCCGCCATTGTATTTTTCTTTCTTGTTTTAAGAAGTACTTGGCTGATTTACGGAATTTTCAGTTTCTACTATTTCTTCTTCAGAACTTTCTGATGATTCTTGAATTTCTTCTCTTTTATTTGGATCATAATCTTCATCGTCTGAGTCATCATCTCCCTCAAAATCAGAATCTGGCAAAGCATCGATGAAATCATCAATTTGTTGAAAGTCTGATTGTTCATTATTGCTACGAATTCTGTCTATAAAAACATGAAGGCTTGAAGGAAACTAATAACAAAAATGAAAGAATACAAAAGATTAACATTGTGATCAACATAATAAATAAAGGTACTAAATGTTAATACATAAAATTTCGAGAAATAAGCATTTCAGAATCATAAATAGTTAAATATTGATAATCGATTGGCATACGATAAACATGTTCTTCATACCCATTGAGCCCTAGCGGTGTCAATTGACAGCGCCCAAGGTTAGAAAAATATTACAACATTCCTGTTGCCTAAAATATCATGTACTTTACACCATAATGACAAGTACTTATCATGTT
>JAQGAE010005793.1:0-10852 GCA_034696685.1 Julus scandinavius
AAATAGGCGGCGTTGCAAGCTTATGTCAGAAAAAAGTCAACATAGAAATGTGTAGGGTGTTGCCGTAACATAGCATAACGTAGCGAAACATAGGCAACATAACGTAACGAAACGTTCAAATGTGTAGGGGCCTTTACCCGGGTGGAAAAGTTAAGTATGGGATTGCGTGTGCCATATACCTATATAGTAATCGACTACCCTGATCAAGCAATAACACTAACCAGAACCAGTTCCTTCTCCCCACCCCCATTCGCCATAACCTGCTGCAGGACCTCCTCATCTCTCCTCATAACATCCCCCATATTTGGCTGCTGTACTGAATTGCAAACATAGCTGCTGAGAAACACTCCACACATGGCAAATTCCACATTCTTTCTACCCGGTAGCATACTAACTCCCCCATACTCCCCCATTGGCGAGATGGATTTAGTCCCATAATGCTTTAGCGATTAATATAAGGGCCATAATCATATATCCCAATGTATCCTTTGAATGACCATATGTTGTATAGCGAATAAGGAACAATATTAAGCTAGAAAAAAATATATATGGTATATACTACAATACATGTATGTAGGAAATTCCTTGTATGGACATATCAGAAAAATGGACATATATACTTCCATGTTCATATGTAGTTGGGAAATTGTATTATAGCCATACATGGATCATATTAAGCTTTTAAATATATGTTCCATGTTAATAAGTCATGAACATAAAACGCCATACATGGCCTTGAATCTTTTCAGACATACCTATATATGGCATAAATTGCCCTGTAATTTTTCACATAATTTCGAGATCCCCTGCCAAAAATGAACTTAAGAAAAACTCAACTTTTGAAGTGAAACTGCAGTTTAGACGAAATCTATGCAAAAAAACTAAATAATAACTTAAGTTTTGAAGTGAAACTGCAGTTTGGACGAAATCTATGCAAAAAGCTGAAGAAAAACTAAAGAATAACTTAAGTTTTTCTTAAGTTCATTTTTGGCAGGGGAATGTGTGGAAAATGTAGCAGAAATTATCTATGCAACTCTGGTTCGCCCTATGTTGGAATATTGTGCTCCTGTTTGGAAGCCTCACAGGAAGGCTCATATACAGGATATAGTGATGGTCCAGCATCGGGCAGCCAGATTTGTTAAGGGCAGTTATCAACATTCTGCGAGTGTGACAGAAATGCTCCCCTCTCTAAATTGGGACACGTTGAGGTCCAGATGCGAAAAGTTATCTATGGGGTTATTCAAACGTTTTAAACTTTCTCTTAATTCGCATATATTAACGCCTAACGACCACTCTAGGAGTAGACATAATCACTCAAATCCTTTGACCGAGCTCCTTGCCAAGACAGAATTGAATTGAACATTCACTCCTGACTTTACAACGATATCTAAAAAATTAATCAACGTTTGCAAATGTCATTGCCTACTTTGAATGATATTCGGAATAAGGAATCATGAGCAGAACCTTTAATCCCCCACAATTGCATATTCGAAGGTTGATTTTGAATACAAATGGTTTTATTTCCAGATTTCTTAGATTCCTTCCTCCCCAGTTGCGTATAATGTAGAGGCAGAAACTGTCAATTCTGTCGTAGGTGAAAATTCGATTTCCGAAATTGGTTGTCCCATTTTTACATGACATTGTCAGGTTTTCCCATCGATGTAACGCATCATAGGGATTTGTAAATCTCTCCCTCGGTGTTCTTTTCGGTCCTTTCTGCATGTATATGCCCTTGGCAATAGATATGGTTTACACCTAGGGCATGTCATTTCGTCTTTTCAAACCGTTCTTGGACATCCTGTCGTCGTGCTTGGCTTTATGTTCATTTTGTTTCTGTCAAGGAACTGTTAACCCTCAGTTGTCAATATTCGCAAAAGATAACAAAACTGTCGCGGATGAAGTAAACTATGACGCCTACAAAAGCGCTTCTAATTGTGTCCATACGCATTTCACTATCTATAATTAAGGCTCCTTCACACTAGACGTTTTTCTTACGTTACGTCATGACGTTGCGTCCTTACGGCTTGAAGCTTACGGCAACTCCCTACACATTTTACGTTCTAACGTAGCTTGCAGCCATCTATTGAATATAAAATGTACTTATCGTCTGATCTTCGATGCAAGAGAAGAACGTCTGCTTTTTTCAGCTCTCTTCCCATTGGTCCAAAATTTTCAGCTCTCTTCCCATTGGTCCAAATAGAAACGATCCTATTCCCCTTGCGTCGCCTTGCGTTCCCTTACGTCGTGCCGTAGTTGTCTGCTAGTGACGTCAGACCGCAACGTAAGAAAAACGTTCTAGTGTGAAGGAGCCTTTAGAGTCTACGTCAACATGTTCTAGCAATGTTATTTTCAACTGTGCATAAAACAACACCTTAACAGAGAGATTTAGCTAGAAAAATCACCGTTACCGTTGACGTCATTATTTCCAAACGCACATGGGCATATAGTAACGCGCAAGGGATTCTGGGTAAAGGGCAACATAACTGTATTTTTTTTTTAAATTGCACATATACCTGAAAAATGTGAAGAATTTACATAGAACGTTTTCAACGGTGGAACAAATTTAACGTGATTTTGACAGTCTGCGCATGACGGATGGAAACTTTTACATGGGACGGAGCCCTACCGTCAAATTGCATGCTAAACGTTTATTTAACGCCGAATTTGACCGTTCAACAGAGCATGCGCACATGAGGTCAACATTAACGGTAAAGCCTGATTTCCACCTGGCGAAGTCGCGCACAACTCACACGAAATCGTCCGCTAATTCAGGAAGTGGACGTTCGCGCATGTGCAATAGGTAGTGAGGCAAGCTCACATGACGTCACGGAAAGAGCCTTGCCATGCCGGATTCACAAATCACTTTTGGAAATGCACAACATTGCGGCCAGGATCTTACCATGTATTGATGACGTGCTTCACGCCATTAGCAGGAGCGCCGATCCTTCGTGCTTCCGTGAGGTGCGCCAAGTGGGAATTGGCACGCATTTTTGTCTGCAATGAGCGAGCTCATGTGCTTTGTGAGTTGTGAGCGACTTTCGCCAGGTGGGCGTCAGCCTTAAGTGAAACGTATGTTTCTTGCTAAATCTCTCTATTGCGGCTTTTTCTGAAATGTTCTGTGTTTTATCTATGTTATTGCCATTATCAATTATAATTACCATCAACCTACTTAAAACCGATTAGGCATTTAAAGTGCAAGCAGAGAACTAAATAATCAATCGAAAAGTTTGCACATTCTGGTATTTATATAATATTTAGATAAGGCCATGCATTATATGCTACATTATGTTCTGGCAAAATATTTATGGAAGTGCAAGTACATGACGTTTTATGTTCATGCATATACGCAAAATTCTAGCATTACTTCTACTTTAATTGACAATAACATCATTAAGTGATTTGCTTTTTCAATACAAACATTGAATATTTTGTAAAATTTATTCCATGATACCAATGATAAACAAAAAACAGGCAATGCAATCCACATGGGTGTTACTTACTGCTTCTATATGGTTTAATACGAGTACACGTACAAAGTACAAACTGTCATATAATGTCATATATAATCATGCATAGACGAAACTCCCATACAGTATATCCATATATTACCGTTATTTATATTATTTATGACAAAATGCATTTTCAATCGAAACGCTACACTTAAAATTGTACCCACGTACATGTCCATGAATTCTAACATTAAAATTTTAAAATGTTACTAAATGTAATAAGTATTCAATTCAACTCAGTACCCTACAATCAGCAACTAAATTCCATATGGGAGGGAGGTCGTACCCAATTTCAGGGAATGCTCATACGTCAGTATCGACTTAGACATCATTGTTAGACTGAATTTTTACTAAATCAGGAGAATCGCCAGGTAGGCTATTCCATCAACTAATCACGTGCAAAAAGAAAGAACTAATAGTAACCCAAGTAGCACTCAATATTGGACCAGAATTGGACCTGTATTGGTGAAAGTGGCATTCATTGGCCAATAAAACCAATATTGGTCTAATATTGGTCCAAAATTCGAGCCAATGCTTGGCCAATATAGTTCTGCTTTATTGAAACCGAGATTGGGTTAATGTTGGTCCGGCCGTTCGAGCCAATGCTTGGCCAATATAGTTCTGCTTTATTGAAACCGAGATTGTGCCAATGTTGTTGGTCCGGCCATTAGAGCCAATGCTTGGCCAATATAGTTCTGCTTTATTGACACCGAGATTGAGTCAATGTTGGTTCGGCCGTTCGAGCCAATCCTTGGCCAATATAGTTCTGCTTTATTGAAACCGAGATTGGGCCAATGTTGGTCCGGCCGTTCGAGCCAATACTGGGCCAATATAGTTCTGCTTTATTGAAACCGAGATTGGGCTAATGTTGGTCCTGCCGTTCGAACCAATACTGGGCCAATATAGTTCTGCTTTATTGAAACCAAGATTGGGCCAATGTTGGTCTGGCTGTTCGAGCCAATTCTGAGCCAATATAGTTCTGCTTTATTGAAACCGAGATTGGGTCAATGTTGGTCCGGCCGTTGGAGCCAATACTGGCTCAATATAGTTCTGCTTTATTGACATCGAGATTGGGCCAATGTTGGTCCGGCTGTTCGAACCAATGCTTGGCCAATATAATTCTGCTTTATTGAAACCGAGATTGGGCCAGTATTGGTCCGGCCGTTCGAGCCAATACTGGGCCAATATAGTTCTACTATATTGCATTCAATAGCGGGCCTATATTGGCCCCATTTATTTGCCATTGATGGTCAAAAAGTATAACAGAGGACCAACATCCCCAATCGACGCCATTTTTCATTTCCTTTTATTTTTTAAATGCCCAACTAATTAAACTTTGACAAAAATTTATAAACTGCCAAAATCTGATTAACGGCAATTTCTTGACCTCGAACGGAAATTCCGGCATAACATTGGTATTTAAGACAATTAACGTTAGGCGTAGTTTCACACTGCAAAAATATGTCCTTATGCAGAATATACCCAAGTAGCACACAATATTGGACCAGTATTGGCAAAACGTAATTGCCAGTGTTGGCCTATATTGTTAAGATATATTGGCCCAATATTGCAGTGTTCAAATTTTGCCAATGTTACCAATATAGGTTTACAATATTGGTCCATTAATGGCCCAATATTGTAATACAGGTATGACCAATATACGTTTACAATATTGGGCCATTAATGGACCAATATTGTAAACGGAATGTAATGGAAATGGAAAAGGATAGGGTTGTGATCCCTCTTAAGAGAGGGATTAAAACATTTGAATAACCCCATGTATAACTTGTCTCGCCTCGACTTCAACGTGTCCCAATTTAGAGATTGGAGCTTTTCTGTCACACTCGCAGAATGTTGATAACTGCCCTTAACAAATCTGACTGCCCGAGTATTTTTCAGGTGTAGCAATATTTAAAATAATGGGAAGATTATGTATATGCAGATTTTAGGTTCTTTGACGGTTTATGTTGTCATCAGATGCACAGATGATATATTACAAAGTTTACTACATCTTAAATCTGATTTGCAAATTGCCAATGTGATGACATGGAAATTTAAAGGAAAACAGATTTATACTGATATTCGTGTAGCCTATACATGAGCAAGTAAGACTACTTTTAAATTACGTTTAAAATACTACTATTTAATTGTCATTATAGAATGGCATGTTTTTGCAACACATACAAAAGTCATTCTTCAGCACATTTAACATTTGGAATCCAGAGCAAAAAATACTTTTGACTCGTACCACCATAAGTAAGTTATTGATTCTAAACATCCAAGAAGTTAGGTTTTTTTGGTATTATTTCTGGCAGGCTCTGTTAGGCAAACAGTTGCTACTTTGTTCATGTTTGCTTACAAATACCCACAAGCAATACCACGAGATTGGCAACGAATGCTGGCACAACATCATATACAAGTTATCAATACAAACATGATTAGAAAAAAAAATGAGATTTACTCACCATAATCTGGCGCTGCTGTCGTTTTGATCCCTTCCTTGGCCTCTTTGGATGGGGTTTCCAAACTTCTTTTACCCAAACCGAAAGCAAACTTGCTTCTCTTGTCATTTTCGTCGTTGTTGGCCCCACTGGATCGCAGCCTCTGTAGATAGGTCGTCGTCTGACCACTTCGTTTGCCCAATCCGAAGGAGTAGGGGCCAGCTCGCTTGATGTCATAGGGCACGTAGCCCATGGATTCTGGTTCTCCAGCGCGTTTTCCAAGCCCAAATCCGTATTGCTTGCCTCGTTTGCCAAGACCAAAGCCGTACATCTTATTTCTCTTGCCAAGCCCAAAACCATACATTTTGTCCCTCTTGCCCAAACCGAAATTGTATGACATCTTTTCTCGTTTCCCAAGCCCAAAACCATACATGGGAGAGCGTTTGTCGTTGCCCTCCATGGCATCTTCGTCCATGTCCAAATAGCTGTGATTGTCTTCGTCTTCAAGACTTGCATCTTCTTGGAGTTCTTGGTCCGCCTCTCGTTTTCCCAACCCAAATCCAAAACGACGACCTTCTCGTTTGCCAAGCCCGAAATTGAACTGTTTGGGTTCTCTTTTGCCCAAACCAAATCCGAAACGGTGGTTGTCTCCCCTCTTCCCAAGTCCAAAGTTGAATCTCTGGCTGTCATCATCTTTTTTGCCAATTCCGAAACCATATTTGGCTCGCTTTTCCAATGCCAAAGGACCGTTTTCTAAATCGCCTTCCTCGCTGTCTGCTGTACTGTCAGCATCTTCAGAGTCGTCCTCCAGGTCGTAATACAACTCGTCTCCAGATCGTTTGCCAAGCCCGAAGTTATAATAAGGTGTCCTTTTGGCCATTTCGGCCCACAGTCGAGGATCACAACTGCCTTTCCAGCATAATAAGTAAGCCCTCGGTGGCACGTAAACAATTTGACCCCCTTGTGTGAAGGGTCCGTCAGTGTCTGGAGATGCTACGGCCAGGGTAGGAGGCCATACCGTGGACATCAGACATAAAAGACAAGCGACAATTAAGTGTGGCGTCAAGCTGTTCATGGCTTGCTTCTTGTAGAGATGACCGCCTTCCTATTTGGGGAGTAAACAAAATTTCAGAATGAGTGATGAATTCTTTTGTTAGTTACGGACGTCATTAGTGCAACCAGCTGACGTGTGATTTTACTATTTCTGTCTAGTATTACTAAATTTAATGTCAAAGTCCAAGGGAGTTGCAATTGTATAAAATGCATGTCTTGGGATGTCTTAAAATCAAATTTCTGTCTGATCCGCGGTCAAAAAGTCTTGCATATTCGTTTATTATTCGAAAATCAGATGTTGTACAAAAAAACTAAAATAGTCATTTTAATTAGCAGGATATTTACTATTTTTCATTATAGGACCTGAGTTTTTTTAAACATTTATCCCAACGTTTGATGAGATTGTTTATACCCCTCTCGTAAAATGCTTTATGTTGGCTACATCGTCTGTTTGGAATTTTCGACCCCTCAACTGTTCCTTTAGCGGACCAAATAGTAAATTACCTGCTCATTAAAATGGCTATTTCAGTTTTTTTGTACGTCATCTGATTTTCGAATAATAAACGAATATGCAACACATTTTGACCGCCCGGCCTAGTAGATGAAAAAAAAATGATATAAGGCCAAATATGTGATATTGTGTCCCATATTAAACAATATATGTATAGAATGGTATTCTCTTTATATCTCTGAAAACAATTATTATCATATACTTGTATATCGGTGTACCTTGGCATATATATATTTATGCAGGGTATATCATCTTTAAAAGCCTTCGCATAAATATTTGTTCTTTAGATAAAAAGTATTTATATTATCACACTGTTTATATTCATTGCATAATTAATCGACTTTTCTTCAAAGAGATATAATATTCATGTACACAAACATGATTGGCCAAAATATTTATACTGCAAGTTATATTGAATGGAAAATGATTTAATTAGCTTCTTCATGGATATGAATTTTATTTGGTGAATTGGTGAATGCCTTAAAAAAGCGGTAGCTAGTTAAAAATCCATTATAAATGTCTGACTTTACCTTCTGAATATTTAAAGAAGTTAGAAGTTAATATTTTATTTATCTCCAGCTTTATAAAAAGCTACAATCATCTTCATGCCTGAGGACTGTTTCATATATACATTCTTCACAATTGAATGCAAATTACTCTAAAAATGGTTAATTATATATTCAAGCTTTCAACTTTCAATCTTTGCAGTGTCAGTAAATTTGTTTACATCAAAAAATTTCTTTATATATTTTTAATAGAATGTAAATCATGTTTACTCGCACAACATCCCTGGGTGGAATAAATATAGGACCTTTTATGTTATATAGTCCCGCTATATGCTATACAGGATGGGCCAATAAAAAGTAAGCCAACTTTATAAAAATCATAAAATGGTTATTTGTTAATGAAATTTATTGAAAATTTGTACATGTGTACTTAAATAGGATACAAAAAAAATTCCCTATTTCAATTTGTGTTCAAAGTTAGCACCTTTCTCTGGAAACAGTTTAAAAAATTGCCTACCACTGTAACTTTTCGTTTTACGCAAAAAACTTATCGCGGTTCTTTCTTCTTCAGTGAACGCCATTTTGAAAGACAAATTCGAATGATTACGTCATTAAAAAACAACGTGAACGAGGGCAATTCGAAAGTAAAGAGAAAAATAATATTTGTACAAATTTTCATTAAATTCCCTTACCAAATAACCTTTTTATGACTTTTCTAAAGTTGGTTTCCTTTTTATTGGCCCACCCTGTATATTTTTTGTTATATGTCCCATATAAGGCCATAAATTGCAAAAACTACAGTGGTGGCTAACGTTTAGGCACTGTGGAACTACAACACCCCCCTATTTCCACTTGATATTATCGATAACGTTTAATATGATGAGTATTTTTTTCTTTAATTCTTTCATTATACTTGTACAATATACAATTCTTAAGCTTAATGTCACTAGCCATCATCTGTTTGACTGTTGTGCGCATGTGCATATAGGAAGATGCACGCGAGGCTACAAGGGAGCAGCACCCCCATTAATTTTAGCCACGAACCGCCACTGAAAAACTAACTAATTATACAGTAAGGCTAGGCGTGCACTAGCAACTATTTTTTCAACTCATGATCACCCAAAACCTGTTGGTCATTTCACAAACAGGTTTTTGGTAATAAAATCACCTGACGAATGGAACCAGTTTCAATTATTTAGTTGCTAGAAGTTGTTAGAAGCTTTTATCATGATTATATAGTTGCTCAGAAAAAATCGCTACAGCCTTAAACTTCCACATGGACATATGCAATCGATAAAATGGATAATGTGGCAAATAATTGTTTATTGAAATGCAGAAACGGGGAGTTGCTTATTATTTTGATTAAACGAATTTGAAACTACGTGCATCTGTCAAATTCCCATAAAGTTCATAAAGCAATTGCTGTGTTATATAAATGTACTAAACAAGGGTGTAGAATGAAATGCAATGCTACAAAAAATATAATGCGCATATTATATCCAATCCGAATACTAACTTAATGCATCAGATTGACGTATTTTCAGAACACAAAATATCGCTTAAACCTCCTTTATTGATTATATCAAATAAATGTATTTATCGTATATACTATTCTGTTGAAACTATTACTTTTGCTGAAGCAGTATTATGTACAATATATAATGGAGCAGATGAAGAAATATTCCCAGAATCTGTTGAATTGCTCTACAATGCAGTTAACATTAAAAAATGTTGTATACAATATAAAGGATGAAACAGATGCTTCCATAAGTATGATTCGTTGTATCAATCCCAGAAAACCTTTGCCAAACTTTTATTGTTAGATATAAATAAAGCTTGAAATGCATATACATTGACCACAAACAATTTGTTGCAGTTTTATCCGCATATTGATTTTTTAGTAATCTATCCCTTATTTACCAACAACATATATGATTCATGGATATTTAGTCGTTTATATAAATCCATCTGGAGTTTGAAAACCGCTTTGAAACCACCAAAACCAAGAGTTTTTTTATCAGTGAAACTACATTCTACCACAAATGGTGATTTGTTTAGTATGTACATGTATTTAAACGTTATCTAGCAGAAAATATGTTTGAACAAATATGATTTACTTGCGCTTGAAAGAGATGCAAAATATAAGTTTATATCGAATATCCTACAGCCATATCATAAGTAATGTTTTGAAGATGCCATTCACTCGAATGTTGATAAAAGAATTTGAAAAGTTTTAATAATAACAATTTAGTCAATGTCTCAAAATATTTGTTCTCTTTACTTGCAATTTTCAATGCAGTCTTTAAGTCTAAACCGGCAATGAACAAAATATTTGAACAATTGTTACACTTTTGGGATTCACTTTTTAGATTCACTTTTTAATATTAAAATAAATTGTTCACATATAACTTATTAATCAATTCAGTTTATTTGGAAGTTATAGAAACATCAAAAAACTTATTAGCTAAAGCAAACTTTGTAAAAAAAAACGTTTGCATATATTTTGTGTTATAAATGTCCAGATTGTCACATTCGGGTTAATATCACGGATAAACAAATATTTTCAATAACTATAATCTATCTAAGAAATGACTCTTTAAACTTTGGAATACACTTTCCCTATCGTTTGATAAATATAGTGGAACATCGGTTTACGAACTTAATCTGTTCGTGATCCGAATTCATTTTTCGCATTGCAATTAATGTAAATCCAAATAATGTTTTCTTTGTCCTAGACACTTTTTTAGAACATATTAGGGGCCATTCAAAAATTATGTCACACCTAGGGGGGTGGGTGGGTTGTTTGTTTTTTGTGGCAATTGTGACCAAGGG